>JAUTDX010002471.1:0-54799 GCA_030844895.1 Ambrosia x helenae | reverse complement strand
TGATACTTTGCTTCGCCGTCGTCGTTGGGGCATTCGTACTTTCCTCGCGTTCCTGCCTTTTTCATCATTTTGCGTGCGTAAATCGAGCAGACAACGTAAAACCATGGCCTGTCTTACCTGATGCTCGCGAGGGACGCGAGACATGTGAATCGGTTTTGTATCGCTAGGTCCCTTTTTTCCTTATTCTTGATTTGTTGTAAACGGCGTTATTTCCTGCGTGGGCAATCACATCTGGTGGCAAGTTTCGGAGCCTGCAAGGTAAGAGCGTGTCTACTATTACAGGATGGTTCGTGGGAAAATGAGTAAAGTTGTAGGTTACCTAGTTACGTGCAGTGTCGTTTCTGGTTTTCTTGGATTTACGTCGATGGTGTCGCCGGTGTCGATTCTAGTTGTAGGGGTTGTGAGGTAAGTAGTGATGAGGATACCTGTTAAGGCCCAGATATCGCCATGTACGATCGGTTCGGGGAAGCAAGTGTTGTTGCTTTGGCCAAAAAGTTAAGCTCAAGTACATGCCCACTGGAGTTGGTTTCAATTTAGAGGAGTAGAAAGTATTAGACGTAGATGAAAGTTTATGTCACTGACAAAGAGGTGTTTACCTTTCGTCTTTACCAACACTTTCCCTAGCCGCTGACCTTTGGTGGTCTGCTTCATTCCGCGGTCCTCAACAGGCCTATGTAATCTGGGAAAAGAAAGAAAAAACCGGTTACTATTAAGGGGAAAAAGTGTGCTATGTGCGATAAATTTGGCATGTTACCTGTCAGCATTCGGGACTCTGAACGGGCTAATAGGTTGCTGTAAGGGGAAAAAACGATAGTAAATAGTGAGGGATTTTCTCGTTTTGGACCTTTGAAATGTAGCCTTTCTGCCTACGTATAAGGATGCCTCATTGGGCGCAGGCAGGCACATTTGTTTTTTTTGGCATTGGTATATATTTGTCTACGATGTAGCAGCTGCCGACAGAGATAAGGTTGTCAAAGTTAGGGTTCGTCTGATAATAAGCATGCGACGTGTATTGCGTCATCCTGCATGGGAAACAAAGTCATGGGTTTACGCGCTAGTTGCCGGAAATAAGCATATGAAAGCGATTTATTAAGGAGTAGGAAAAAAAATATATGGTTGTTTACTCACCTGCTCGTCGACAAACAGGTAGCATAAGTCCGTAATTCTGGTTGTGAAGGATCCATTTTTTATCGCTCTTATTTGTATAGGTGCTGCAGCGTCACTCGGTCTTATTGTGGACAGCGGTTTTGAGTATTCATGGTACCTACAGCGAGATGAATTCTGATAAGCAAGAAATTGATTTATATTAACATGGAAATGCAGGTATAAGGTTTATGTTCTCCTAAAAAGATCCACAAATGTGAACACAATCTTCTGTAAATCCTAAAAGCATGTGATTAATCGGTTGCTAGAAAAGTGAATGTTAAACTAAAAAAAAAGAAATTTATGACAGGAATAATTGGCCTGAAGCTTATTTTACAAACAATAATAAAAGCATAAGTACGTAGGAAACCTTCAGATGCAAGCGGAAAGCAAAACCTACTACTGAAAGTTATGCGAGAAATGTTTGTAATGTATAGAAAACCAAGCAAAGCATTTCATCGAGCAACCGGCAGGCCAATATCATGCATAAACAGTCAAGAAACAGTGAATAATTAAAAAACAGAGTATCATCATAGCCAAACATAAGGTAAATCGGTTGCACAGAATAAGTGCCATCATGATTGACTTCCACACCGTAAACGGCAACACATAGGCAGCAACAAATTCGCCTGAAATAAACCCCAATGGTAGTGATAAACGCAGGAAAGAGCATCCCTAAACCAAGGCAGGTTGTGCTACATATACAAACAACGGCACACGTAATTAAGCAGACCACATCTAGTTTAACCAAAGAAAAAAGAGAAGTACATAACAGAAAACGGAGGTATAACAACGGATAAGAAACCCTAAAATTACAGGCGTAGAATACCAAAGCGACATCAACAAACGGCAATCGAAACGGAGAATACTGGTGGCAATAGTCGGAGGAAAGGTTGTAACAAGCCAGATAAGGCTTAGGGCAAGGAGCATCATTGGAATCTTACCCAAGAAGATAAAAAGGTAGGTGCGTGGACAGGCACGTGGCAGAGAGCAAATGCATTGTGAGCCGCTACACTGGCCAATGAGATGAGAAGCACCGGCATCCTCGACAACAGCAGCTCAGACACGGAACAGTAATCGCCACTCAGAAAAGAATCTAGTAATTGTATTCTTATATAATTATGAATGTACTTATGAAGGATTTGAATCGAATTAAATTTATGAACTAGTTTTGTGAAAGAATTTTTTATTTCGAACGTAAAACACCTTCAAATCATTCAAAAACCATGTTTTAACAATGTTCTATGAAAACAACTAAGGTTATGATTTTGATCAGAAATCTGAACAATTTTTATCAATTTGCAGTCGTGTGATCGAGCCAACGCTCTGATACCACTTCGTAGGATCGGAATTAAACAAAGAAACAGATGATCAACACGAGTACTGATGTATTAGCTGCGGAAACCTAATAATCATGCAAAATGATGAAAACCGTAATCAGAACACGATAATATCCATTTTCAACATGTTTTCATTAACTTTAAACTGATTTATAACAATTACAGACGCAAAGTAACAAAAACACACACCTCTAGAACCCTCTGGACACACACTGGACTTTCTTACAAATGACCAACTCAATTACAAACTTCAAACTAACTCAACATATATATAGACATATTGATTCGACCCTTCGAAGGTTCGAATCAACTTCTTCGACCAAGACTAAGCACAAACCAAAATTAATCACTTCATTCGACGTTACATATTTTGGTTCGACCCTTCAACATTCCGAACCAATCTTCAAAAATCTTCAGCATTTTCCTCTTCGGCGATCCGAAAGCTACAGACACATATATAACATATGCATCTACACAAGGGGGAGTTTGTAGATGCATATTTCATATATGTGTATGTAGCTTTCGGGTTGTCTAATTGGTAATCGTCAATTTGTAAAGTTATGTTTGATGTTTAGAATTTTGATTCGGGCAGTCGTGGGGTCGAACCAAAACTAGAAGTTTTGGTTCCGGACAACGCAGGGTCAAACAAGTTGGTTCGGACACTCGCAAGGTCGAATGAAACTCAATCTATATATAGGAGGTTGTTAGTGACGGTTATCAGTTAGTTAGTTTTTTCAAGTTCCATTCGTGTCCAAACGTTATCCAGAGTGTTCTAGAAGTATGTATTATCATTAACAGAGTGTGTAACGATTATTATCAAGTTAGTGATTAATGAAAAGCGTAAAAATGAAAACTTTAGTGTTTTGATATAGATTTTAATCATTTTGCTCGATCGTTAGGGTTTCCACACCTGACAGTTCACACATCGTGTTGATAAAACGTTTAATGATTGAAAATCAGTCCTACAGATTGACATGGGGTTATGATGACATAGGTGGGTACAAGTCATAAATAGTTAAAATAATGTGGTTTATAACCTGTGTATATTGATGAACGTGCCAGCAATGTCTGACGTCCTTTTCAAGCATGTGTCACATGTAGTGATGGTTAGTTCTTGTGCATACTGTTTATCCTGGATCGTATGACAAGTGGAATAGATATGCTAATTTGTGTGGTTGATGAAAAAAGTTATATATCTCCGGTAGGAATAGTTTTGTGACAACCGTCACCCTCATCTTTTAGCAAGTTGTCAATTTTAGCCCTTCGTCTATTTTGATGCTTCACCTCTAGTCCTCATCAATTATTATTTTAATTTATTTTATTTTATTTTAACTTTTCTTTTAAAATGGTTTATGTATACATTTTTCATACGCACGTGTTGACATATAAAACGTGCCATAATCGGATAATCATATTATCTTATAAAGGTTCGATCTATTTTTATTTAAAAGGTTTAACCTAAAAGATTTTATAGATTTAAAAATTTAAGGTTAAAAACCTTGTTAAGTTTCTAAGGTTTATAAAGGAAAAACTAACCAAGTTGTTTATAAAACTAACCTAGTTAATAAGTGAGGGACTATTTTTTCCAAAATAACAAAGTTTTAAAAATGAACCCTCCTTTTTTTCGTCCTTCCCGTCGATCTAGTGAAGCACGCCGGGTGGCGAGTTTGATTTTCCGGCCACCTCATTTTTTATCGATTTTAATGCTCTTTAACGCGTATTAAGGGGTAATAAACGTTTCTCCATCATATCAAGGCTATTCCAATTCTTAAAAACTTTAATAACGTGCGCATTATTGAGCTTTAATAGGATTTTGGATGTGTAACCGATCTGGTTTGTAAACTAGTCAAAGGACCTTCTTTTTATCGACAAACTGATAAATTATTTATACCAAATCAATTTTGCACCATTACACCTTGCAAACCCACGAAAATCATAGTCTAAACGCGCCTGAAACATTAGTAATCGGCTCTCCAAGTTTCAGACCTGGATCTTTCTTTTTGAACATCAAAACTAATTTTAAGTATGTTTTGAACATCGAATCAGATTATTGAGAAATCTAGGGTTAGGGTTTAAGAAATTGGGGAAGATGATGAAGAGTTGGTATGTTATAAATATGTGAGTTAATTACGTCTTTAGTCCCTGTGGTTTCTTTAGAGTTTCAGTTTAGGTACTAATAGTTTAAAGTAACAGGTTAGGGTATTAAGGTTTGTTTTTGTAACAATGTTGGGTACTAATACTAACTATCGTTAAATTTTCTGTTAACTTTAGTAAAATTGATTAAAATGCATTTTTATAAACTAGAGGGGCCATTATGTAATAAACTTCATTTACAACACCCTTAGTACCCAAATATGAAACTTTAGAGAAACCACATGGACTAACCATGTAATTAACTCATTATTTTATTAAATGTATTTATTTTTAAGATTTATAATTAAACACTTCTAAGATAGATAAAACGTTCTAAATGTTATTAATTTACTTATGGATTTTAATGACATTCAAAAATAATTTTCACCTTGTAGGTCCAAACCCACCAAGCCCACCAGTTCTTGAATTGGGTTTGCATCTTTTTGGCTAAAAATAACACTTAATTCAACTTATTAGATGAATAGATATAATATTCATTTAATAAATGTTTGTTAAATAAATTGGAATATAAATCTTTTTATTTAAATTTGAAGATATCCATATCTTCTTTGATTTATTTTTAAAAACAATAATATAAAAAAATCTAAACATATATATTAATATAATATGGAAGGTAAATATGTTTATTTTATTTAGAAGATAGCCATATCTTAATAAAATATTTGAATTTATAATGTCTATCTAAAAATTAAAAAAATAAATAAAAAGAAAAAAACCTCATCGTGCCACGTGGCACATTCAATGGGGGGGTTGAAGCCTCCATTGAATGTCACATCATCTAAATTCAATTCTTTTATATATAGAAGATTATAGATTATAGATATTTATCCCATTATTTATAAAAATAAATCCAAGTTATTAGATTAATAGTTGTAACCATAAAGAAAACATTTAACTTAATGTTGGATGGACTTGTGTTATGGTTACAACTATTATATATAACCGTAATAACAGATAATTGCGTGTACACTGATAGATTTATTAGTTGGGATTTTTACTTTAATTAAATATGTAACGTTTGTAATTCAATATATGTATTAATTAAATCATATAACCAAGTACTTTAAAGTGAGACTAATGATCCGTAATGCTGACTTTACGATTGGTATGTTTTCTACTTTTATCATTTTTATTAAGTCATATTAGATTTTTCAACCCCGGGACACTCCCGGGGTAATCAGCTAGTATTTAATAAAATAATGTTTTAATTAAATATTCCTTATTTAGTTATAAATCTTGAAAATAAATACATTTAATAAAATAATGAGTTAATTACATGGTTAGTCCCTATGGTTTCTCTAAAGTTTCATGTTTGGGTACTAAAGGTTTTATAAATGAAGTTTATTACATAATGGCCCCTCTAGTTTATAAAAAGCCATTTTAATCACTTTAACTAAACTTAACAGAAAATTTAACGATAGTTAGTATTAGTACCTAACATTGTTACAAAAACAAACCTTAATACCCTAACCTGTTACTTTAAACTATTACTACCTAAACTTGAAACTCTAGAGAAACCATAGGGACTAACCATGTAATTAACTCTAAATATGTTTTCATTTGGATTTAAACCAACAAAGTGCTTGTAGTGTAGTGGTTTGTGTGCCTCTTTGTTCCATCAAGGACCTGAGGTCGATTCCTTGGATACGCGATCTGATCCACATTCTTTTTATTTTATTTTTTTCTTTTGTTTTATTTGTATATTAACATATATATATATATAATATATATATATATATATGAATATATATAGGAATGGGATCATTTGAGAATTCCATTGAGTTGAGAGAACTTGAGAACCCCTCTGGACCAATCATGAACTGACACATTATCACCTTTATAATATTTTGTATTTTTTTAATTACGGGTAATAAAGTCTTTTGTGCACACCACTTATGGGTATTTTAGTAATTATAACACCCTACCCCACCCCACCCCCACCCCACTAACACATTAAATAATAATAATAATAATAATAATAATAATAATAATAATATTCACTTTTATCTCTCACCTCTCTCTCTCTAAAAAACACACATCAGAGATTAACACACTCACTCACACTCTCTCTCTCTCTCTCTCTCTCTCTCTAAAAAAACAAAACGAGTTTCTATGATGATGGTGGTTCGATGGTGACGGTGGTTCTATGGTGATGGTGGTTCGATGGTGATGGTGGTGGTGGCAGGGGGGACGGCGGAGGAGGTGGTGGTCCGGCGATGTTTTTGCAGAGGTGGGTTAGAGGTTCGATGGTGATGGTGTGGTTTTAGAGGTGGGTTGGGGGTGTTTTGCAGAGGAGGGGGGCTGTGGTGGTTGACGAAGGTGGGTTTCAGAGGTGGTTGAGGGGTGTTTTGCAGAGGGTTTTTGGGGGTGGTTCGACAGAGGGGTTGGGGGTGGATCTGATGATGGGGGTTCGAATGGTGTTTTGGTACGGTGGTTGGTTGGATCTGAAAATGAGGGGTTTGGTGGTGGTTGATGGTTCGACGGTGGGGAGGTGGTGGCGGTCCGGCGACGGTGGTGTGTTGATGGTGACTGTACAGGTAAATTATTATTATTATTATTATTATTATTATTATTATTATTATTATTTCTGTTTTTATTTATTATTATTATTATTATTATTTTATTATTATTCTTATTATTATTATTATTTAATGATATTAGTGTAAAAAAGATAGGTTTTTTTATGTTGAAATTTTTATGTTTTTTTTGTCAGGGAGTTTTGATGCTGAGAAGATCATGTTTTTTTGTTTTAAGGAGATGATGGTGTAGTATGTTTGTAGGAAAACATTGGTGTAAACGTCAGTTTTACACCAGTGTAAATATGAATGTATAGTATGTTGTAAAAAAACACTGGTGTAAACATCAGTTTACACCAGGGTAAATATGAATGTATTGACGTTTTGATGTAAGAAACACTTGTGTAAACTTTTGTGTATGGCAGATTTCACACTGGTGTAAATAAATTACACCAGTGTAAAAACGACAGAGAGATGGCAGAATGTATAATTTTTTATTTTTTGTTTTAAAAAAGTAACTAATTTAAAAAAAATAAAGTTTTAAAAATGAGTATTTTCAATAAGTGAATAAAAAATTAAATGATATTTTATATTAATATTTCCTCTCACATGGTTTTTTACCATAATACCCTTTAAAGTACTTAAATATATTAAAAAATCCTTATTAATCAAGTCAAGACAAAAAAGTCACATCCTTTAATCTTAACCATTGGATCATCAAGATCAATGGTCCACAAGAGTTCTCGAGTTCTCTCAACTCGATACAGTTCTCAATTGATACATGCCCTATATATATATATATATATATATATATATATATAAAGTGATTGGCGTTAAAAAAAAAGCTACACGACATATGGATCGATTGCATGTGGCTGCTAAAACAGATGATTGTTTTTAGGGAAAGTTTTATAAAAATGTAACTAAGTTTTTAGAGTGTTCCAATTAAGTCACTTATATTTATTTTTGTCCCAATTTAGTAACTCAACTTATTAAAAACTAGGTGTATTAATTATTACGCGCGTTGCGCGTTTTTCACATGACGCGTTAATACGGATTTTGGTAACCGACAAAGGCATAAAGACTAACCTTGGACAATGAGAAAATACAAAAGTGGCAGCAGCTACGCGGAGAATACCAGGAATCTCCCGCGGTCCGCGGAACATGTTGGAGTTGGCGCACGGTAGATGTGGTCGGTGGCCGGCTGCGTACGTTAGAGTGAAGCAGTTATTCATTTCGTGGTCGTTAAATATATAGATAATAAATGGACAAAAACCGAACCCGTGCGAAATCGGGTAAAAAAAAACGCATTATGTCGGGGGCCAAAATGAAAAAAAAACTTAATAAAAAAGTTGGTGGCCAAAACGGGGGAAAAAACTTAAACAAAAAGTAAAAAAAACATTGTGCGGCCAAAATAAGGAAAAAAAACTTAACAAAAAAATTGGTGGTTAAAAGGAGAAAAAAAAAAGTTAACAAAAAAAACAAAAAAAATGTGGGGCCAAAATGAAAAAAAAAACTTAATAAAAAAAGTTGGTGGCCAAAATGTGAAAAAAAAAACTTAATAAGAAAAAAAAAACTTAATAAAAAGTTGGTGGCCAAAACGGGAAAAAAAACTTAAACAAAAAGTAAAAAAAACTTTGTGTGGCCAAAATGAGGAAAAAAATACTTAACAAAAAATTTGGTGGTTGGTGGCCAAAACGTGAAAAAAAACTTAATAAAAAAGTTGGTGGCCAAAACGGGAAAAAAAACTTAAACAAAAAGTAAAAAAAAAAACTTTGTGTGGCCAAAATGAGGAAAAAATACTTAACAAAAAATTAGGTGGTCAAAATGAAAAAAAAAAGTTAAAAAAAAGCAAAAAAAAAAAATGTGACAAAAATGAAAAAAAAGGCAAACTTCACTATTTAAAGTGGAAGGTCTATTATATATAATATAATGTGCTAATCTTATATATTTACTTGTTTAACAGGTTAAATGCTAACGTGGCTTTTATAATTTTCTTTACCTATCCGTTCCAATTCCGAAAAACCTATGAAATCTTGCCCGACTATCGTCATTGTCAATAGAACCGTTGACCACCACTATCTTAATCCAGACAATCATCATCATCTGGTATGTATCTCATATTCCGGGTAGCCTGACCAGATCTGACGCCAGCAATGCAAGCGTGTCGACACTTTCCTCATCGCACATGTACTAACCTGTTTCTCGGCCGTTCATCGTCATCCCTCCGTCGATCGACATTGTTGAGCCTCCCTGTTTTCGGAGTCTATTCGATATATATATCGGCGCCGACGCGGATGCAATTAACATCTTCTCCTCCGACTGAGACACCGACACCGCCTCCATCTCCAGTTCCGATTCCGGTGATGCCATGCCACTGCATGTAGCCTCTAAATTTATGTCATGAGCTAGACCTAATAAAAGAATATGACTTAGTGTCGACAATTCCGTTAACGACGATGAATATCAGAAGACGAAGATCCCCACAATTTGATATGTTCTTGAGGATGATGTGTATTATTTAATTGACTAACATGACAGTTTGAAATAAAAAAGAAAAATAAAAAAAGCCACATCCAGTTTAAAGATAAAAAAGAAAAAAAAAAGCTTTGTTGGCATAAATTAATAATTATTAATTCCATGTCATCAAGTTTAAAAATAAAAAAGAAAAATAAAAAGCCACATCAGCACTTCACCTATTAAACAAGTAAAATATATAGGATTAACACATTTTTAACAAGTTCAGTTACTAAATTGGAACAAAATAATCTTTGAGTGATTTAATTGAATCAATTAGACTTACCTCCGTTTTTTTTGTTGTAAAAACCCTAAAGTCTCCGACTATGTCGGGCGTCCTCGGCGACAGGAATGGCAAGAGGTGGCATCAAGGAAAAGCAACAGGAATTCTCACTCGGATGCGGCAAATAACAAGGTAATAACAAAGTTTTTTGTAGCGAACCTTCCCCCGAAGTGTTCGTCTACGGATTTGAAAGAGGTTTTTGGTGTTTTTGGGGGGTATGAAGGGTCGTACATTGCTAGGAAGCTTGATAGGTGGGGGAAAAGGTTCGGGTTTATTTCCTTCAAGGACGTTAACGACGCTAAAAGGCTGGAAGGGGAAATGGTCGATGTATGGATGGGCTCATACAAACTATTCGTTACGTTGGCTAGGTTTGTTAATGGGGAGGTTTTAGATAAAGATTTCACAGATCCGAAAGGGAAGAAGATTTTGAACGATCATACCGGTCATCATGCAAAACCTAATGAAGAGAGTTCAAGGGGTCCAGAAGTTAATGTTGAGGAACGGGGAGGTAACAATAATCTCACGGGTAATGGGAGATCATTCCTAGATTCGGTACTGAATAGGAATAAGGTAGATGTTATTTCTGTGGACGATAATGTAGAAGGCTTTTCGCAATGGAATGGTGTCTCGCTTGTGGGTAAGTTGACAGATTTCTGTACAATGACTACTTTGAAGAAGTTATTGAGGAGTACTAGTTGGAGGTCTGTCCATATCAAATATGTGGGTGGCCTCTCGGTGTTGCGTGTCCTTAAGTGCATGGAGGAGGCAGATCGTTTTTTAGAGGTATGGTCAAAATGGTTTTCATGTTTAAGTAAATGGGATGGTAATCACAAGGAGGTGGAGCGGTTAGCGTGGCTTCAGGTTCATGGAGTGCCGATTCATCTAGCCATCGATCAAGTGTTGGATGTCATTGGTAACCGGTATGGAGTTGTTGTACAGTTGGCAAAAATGTCTGTTGATGATAATAACTTCTCGTATGCTTCCCTCGGTGTCTTGACAAAGTCGGTTAGTAGGATTGTAGATCGGGTGGATATTAGTTGGAGAGGTCTTTCTTTTAACGTTTGGATCGATGAAGACGTGGGGGAATGGGTTCCAGATTGTGTGGAGGATGATGATGACGAGTTTGTAGATGATGTTGAAGCCTCGAAAAGTGATTCGGTTGAGATCGAGATGGGGGAAATTCCTGAGAATACACATGCGGAGGAGTATGTCTAGACTCCGAAGGAAGGGGATGTTGATATTCAGAATACGTTGGACTCTACGAATAACACTTGTGTTGCTTCATTAGAGGAGCCTACGGCGGTGCGTAAAAAGTTCCGTAGAAGACAACTGTTCAAAAATAGGGGAGAGTCTAGTGGATCTCAAGAACGACCAAAGAAGAGACAACGGGACGACAACGATCCGTTTAAGTTGGATAGACTTATCGGGATCATGTCTACTAATTCTTTGCCTTTTGATGTTGCCGTAGAGAAGGATGCTAGTCGCAATGATGGAGCTGTCAACATTGATTTGAACTCACAGGTTAACGTGCAAGATGAAGGGGTGGTTGGTTTTGAATGCTTAGAGGCTGAAAATAATGATCCTAATGCACATACTGTTAAAGAGAAGGTTTCACTCAATGTTGAAGTTGTTAATACTTGTAATGTGGGGAGTGCTTTAGGGGTGGAGGAGATCGAACATTTTGTACCAGAGGTTCAAGATATGCTACGAAACGAAGGTTATCAAGTAGGTGGTCAATGAACATTCTTTCTTTGAATATTCGTGGTGTTGGGATTTCCAGTAAAGCGGATTTAGTCAGGAGTCTTCGTATTCGTCATGAGGTAAGTTTTATTATGATTCAAGAGACACAATTCGTGGATATGGGTTCGGTGGATGTGAGTCGCTTTTGGGGCAGAGGAGATTATTGCTATGATTGGGTTGCTTCGGCCGGGAGGTCGGGAGGTTTGTTATCGGTGTGGGATCCGAAGGTTTTCGTTATGTCGGAGACTACTAAATTAGCGAATTGTTTATTGGTTTCAGGCAACATCAAAGGTTGTGGGAGTGTGAATCATTTGTTAAACGTGTACTCTCCCCATAATATTGTAGCTAAAAGGAATCTGTGGAACAACATTGGAGAGTTAATAGGCGAAGGTGAAGGGTGGTGGACAATGGCGGGGGATTTTATGCGGTTAGGTGCGAGTCCGAAATGAGAAATTCTGTTTTCAATGCCTCTGAAGCGAACGAGTTTAATGAATTTTTGGACGCCATGAATCTCCAAGAGTATTCTTTAAAAGGGAGGCGATTTACTTTTGTGGCAGGTGATAAGTTAAGTCGCATTGATCGTGTTTTTGTGAATTGGGATTTCTTCATGGCATGGCCGAATGCGGAGTATTTAGCTCTTGAAAGAAATATTTCGGACCATAGCCCGTTAGTTCTGAAAATTCGGAACACGAATTTTGGGAACAAACCGTTCAGGTTTTATAATTCGTGGTTGGCTCGTGATGGTTTTTTTGATGTAGTAAAGAAGGTTTTATGCGACGATCATTGCGGCGGTGATCCAGATGTAGTGTTGATGAGGAAATTTAAGAAGCTTAAAGGTATAATTTCTGCTTGGGTCGATCAATGTAAGCGTCAAGAAGTTGGTGAAAAATTTTTATTGGAACAAGAGTTAAGAGTCTTGGATGAGGCTATGGAAGAGAGACAGATTACTGAAGCGGAGGAATGGGTTTTGGTTGAGACTAAACGCAGGTTAAGAGAGATCGAGAACTTTCACCAACGGGACTTAAAGCAGAAATCTCGGTGTAATTGGGCTTCATTCGGGGATGATAACTCTAGATTTTTTCATGGTATTATAAATAAAAGAAAGGCTGCAAACTACATTCCTGGTTTGATGGTTCGAGGCGAATGGGAGACAAAACCAAATATTATAAAACGTGAGGTGTTGCGTTTTTTCAGCTCCAAGTTCAAAGAGACAATGCCTCGTCGTCCGAAGCTGGTTGTATACAATCTGAAAACAGTTCAGGCTACTGATTCAGTTGATTTAAAAAAGGAGTTTTCGGTTTAAGAGATAAAAAATGCAGTGTTTGATTGTGGAGCGGATAAAGCCCCCGGGCCAGACGGTTTTAATTTCCGATTCATTCGGACTTTTTGGGAGTTTTTGGAGAAGGATTTTGTTGAGATATTGAACCGGTTTCATAGTACCGGTAGATTTAATGATGGGGTGGCGTCGTCGTTTATTACTCTTATTCCGAAAGTAGGCGATCCAGTGAACTTGGGGGACTTCCGGCCGATTACACTCATTGGATGCATCAGTAAGGTAGTGTCGAAGGTGTTGGCGAACCGGTTACGGGGGTGATGGCCAAGGTTGTTTCAGAAAATCAGTTAGCTTTCTTATCGGGCAGGCATATTCTTGACGGACCTATTATGATTAACGAGGTTCTAGCTTGGGCGAAAAACGAGAGAAAAAGATGTTCCTATTCAAAATAGATTTTGATAAAGCTTACAACAATGTGACTTGGGATTTCTTGATATCGGTGCTTGCGCAAATGGCTTTTCCTTCAAAGTGGTGTGAGTGGATTCGGGGGATTTTGATTTCAGCGAGATCTGCAGTCTTGGTAAATGGGTCACCTACGTTTGAGTTTGGTTCCCAGAAAGGTATTCGTCAGGGTGATCCGATTTCCCCTTTCCTGTTTATTATCTTGATGGAGGCTTTTTCGGGCTTAATGAATAAGGCTTGTGATATTGGTGTTTTTGATGGCATTCGTCTCCCAAACAATGGCCCGATTCTGTCACATTTACTCTATGCGGATGATGCGATGCTTATGGGAGAATGGTTCTTATGTTCAGGTTTGAAAATTAATTTAAATAAATCGGTTTTGTATGGTATTGGGGTTGATAGTGAGGTGTTAAAGACTAAAGCCGAAGACTTGGGTTGTAAAGCTGGCGATATTCCGTTCGTATACATGGGTATTAAAGTCGGGGCTAATATGAACAGGATTGCAAATTGGGAACCAGTGGTGAGCACTTTTAAGCGAAGGTTGTCGACATGGAAAGCTAATACTCTTTCTATCGGTGGCCGGGTTACGTTAATAAAATCGGTTCTTGATAGCCTGCCTACGTACTACTTCTCATTGTTCTTAGCACCGGTGAAAGTTATTAATACTTTGGAAGCACTTATTAGGCGGTTCTTATGGGGTGGTTCGGACGAGGTTAGGAAGATGAGTTGGGTGGCGTGGAATGTTGTCACAAAGCCTATTCGAGAGGGTGGTCTTGGTTTAGTTCGGTTGGATATAAGTAATAAAGCATTGTTTAGTAAATGGTTGTGGCGATTTTACAATGAACAACATGCGTTATGGAGGAGAGTTGTAGTGTCTATCCATGGCTCTTGTCGAACTTGGGGAGTTGCACCGGTTATTGGCTCTATTACCGGTGTGTGGAAGAATTGTGTTACGCACTGGAATAAATTCAAGGTCCAAGGTATCGGATTTAATAGCCTTGTTCGCGGTCAAGTTGGTGATGGCAAGCAAATTCGGTTTTGGCTAGACACATGGGTTGGCGACGTGCCTTTAAAGGATCAATTTCCGATTTTGTTCACTCTTGAAAGAAATAAACGAGTGCTTGTCTGTGATAGAATTCGGTTTCAGCATAACGCTTCGGCTTTGTTTTGGGACTGGAATCGTTTGCCAGCCTCAATGGAATAAATTGAAGCCAAACATCAATTGGAGTCTTTGATTCAAGGCGTGCAGGTAAATGGCATTCAAGATAACTGGGTTTGGAAAGTTGGTGAAGACCTTGGCTTCTCAGTCGCTGTGGTCAAGAGATGGTTACGGGGAGTGGGCGTTAACAATACCGAGGAGATAAGCACATTAAACATTTTTATTATGAAATGATTTACATTGTAGATGCCAATCTTGACCCAGGGGCTGTTTGGCAAGTGCTGAACCAGTAAGTGCTGAATCAATAAGAGGTCTGAATGGGTAAGAGGCTCTGAACCAGTAAGTGCTGAACCAATAAGTGGTGTTTGGTTAGACATCTGAATAACTTTACAAAATTACTATTTTACCCTCACCTAATTTTGATAAAATCTTTAGTTTTTATGAAAAAAAAAAAAAAAAAAAAACAACAACACATACACGACACACACAGATCAACACCAAACATCAATCATCACTTTCCCACCTACCACATATTCTTTTCTCCTCTTTTCTCTGGTAACCTAACCCACCATTCATCCTTCTTTCTTTTTTCTTATCTCAAACACACACACACACACACAGATTCCACACCTCTGTTGGTGGTAGGAGCAGACGAGAGCAGAGGAGAGGAGAAGGAAGAGACGAGAGCAGTGGGGGGTGGGATGGTGGTCGGCGGGTGACAAGGGCTGAGGAGCGGCGGCGGGTGGAGGAGCGGCGGCGGTGGAGGAGCAGGGTTGTTGGAAGGAGAAGCAGGAACATGAAGCCATGAAGGTGAACCATTCAGAGGTGAGGTGCAATTCTGTCCATTTTTTCATTCAGCATCTTCATGGAGCTGAACCATTCAGTCTTAATGGTTCAGTTCAGAGGTTGAGTTTTAAGCAACCAAACAACTAGCACCTCTGACCGAATCAGAGGTTGCCTCTGAATGGAATGATTCAGAGGTAACCAAACAGGGCCCCATTCTTTAAACGATTGAGTTGATTTTGGCAAAAGTCAATTATGTATGGCTCAATTTATATCATCTCAAATTATTCAACAGCGCAATTTATTTATTTATTTATTTATTTATTTGTCTTTTTTGACTAAAGAGGTAATGAAATAACAATCCATGAAGTCATGCATCATCTATAAAATTGATATATACCCTAACCTTAACTTAATAATTGGCAACCAAGATCCGAAAACAACCATGGGACCACCTGATCACATGAAGGTTTTGAAAAGACTCCCAACCTCAAAACCTCCATTTGAGTTAAGTGATCTCAAAAGAGCAATACCACCACACTGCTTCGAGTTATCGATTTTACGCTCGTTTAGATCCCTTTTCCGTGAACTTTTCCTAATATGTACCCTTTACTACTTAGCATCAAACAACATTCCTCTACTCCCTCAACCCCTTAAGTACATAGCATGGCCACTTTATTGGTTCTTCCAAGGTTTGATCCTTGGTTCATTATGGTCACTCACCCATGAGATCGGCCACGGTGCCTTCAGTGGTTATCAATGGTTAGACGATACGATTGGTTTCATCATCCACAGTGCACTTCTCACACCATATTACTCGATGAAATACAGTCACCGTAACCATCATGCCAACACAAATTCGGTTGAGTATGATGTGATTCATGTCCCTAAACTCAAGTCTCATACACTTTATTCCAAAATTCTCAACAATCCTATTGGAGTGGTGTTGAAGATCTTGTTTGATATCACTTTTGGATGGAACTTATACTTGCTATTCAATTATACAGGTCGAAAGTATGAAGGGATTGCAAGTCATTTTTATCCACAAAGCCCTATGTACACTGATAGCGAGCACAGATTAATTTTACTCTCAAATGTTGGGATTTTTGTTTCCCTATACGCATATTACAATATTGTTGTGACTAAAGGCCTGATGTGGACAATTTATATGTGTGGAGCTCCATTACTTGTTATGTGTAGTGTTCTGATGGTATTGACTTATTTACAACATACACATCTTTCGATCGCGCACTATGATTCAACCGAATGGGACTGGATTAGAGGTGCTTTGTCGACAGTAGATAGAGATGTGGGGATCTTGAACTGGTTAGTTCATGATGTACCGCGTAATCATGTGCTTCATCATCTTTTTCCTCGTATTCCACATTACCACGCAAACGAGGCCACAAAGGCCATCAAGCCGATATTAGGTGACTATTACAAGTACGATGATACTCCAGTTGTAAAGGCGTTTTGGAGAGAAATGAAGGAATGCATCTATGTAGAACCTGATGCTGGTCATAAGAGTGGTGTTTACTGGTTCAAAAATAAGGCTTGAAGTTTCTATTAACATGGACAAGGTTTTCAATATTATGGGCCCTTTTCATTTGTATCGTGCTTTTGTTACTGAAATGTTAAGATGTACATCTTAAAGTGATCACATAATTTGTAAGAATCATTTGTAACATGTTATGGTTCAATAGCCGATTGTCAGCTTGTTTGTGCTTTCTAGTTTTTCAATTACTGGCTAAAATTATGAAGTGTTATAACATTTTGTAACAACTATATAGAGAGAGAGAGGTGAACCCCATTGTTTAATTAATGAATTATCGTAATTTATCCATGGTACACAACAAAAGAATTACATAGATGGAAAACAATATAACCTTTTCGGTACTACTTAATATCACGAAAGTAGATGGAGATAACTATATATATTAGTAGCACCACATGGTTACGACTTTCAAAAACATGGGAGTAATGCAGCTTAATCACTCACACGACTTCAATTCCATTGGAAGTTTAACAAAATAATATAATAGCGTTCGTTTCATGGAGCAAAGGAATTGGAATTGGAATTTGTGCGAGAATCATAATTTGATTTAGAATTTTGATGTGTTCGTTTCATAAAATAGAATGAAATCTCGATGGAATTGAAATGTGGATTCTCTTTCATATGTCGTTGTTCAATTACAGTTCCTTCGTTTGTTGTAATGAACAATATAAGAAGTCAAATACACATTCCAATTCCATCCGAATTCCATTTCTATCCCGTGAAACAAACGCTAAGTGTCATTAGTATAAATTATGTGTTAGGGTCAAATTTGTATATTGTAAACTAGTGGGGTTCCCGCACGAGTTGGTTGTCATTATCGTTTTGGTTTATTAGGGTACCAATGCGACAATGATACCCTAGGCAAAAAAAATGTCTGGAAAAACAATTGCCCAAACCAGATTTCAAACTTGTGATCTCATCTTAGAGAAATGCATCTCAAACCACTACACCACCAACACAATTCATGTTTTAATCTCAAACCAATTGTATTTAATATGGGAAAACGCTGTATAAATGGAAAAAACAAATAAAACGCCATCCAGCAAGTCTCGAACTTGAGACCTCATTTTAGAGAAACGTACCTTAAACCAATCCACCACCAAGCAAACTTGTGTTTCAATATGAAACCATTTATATTTATTATTAAATAAGCGGTGTAAAAGAAAAAATATAAAGTTGGCATCGCACCTCTCAACAATTGAGAAGGAAATAAATCGACCTCTACATGTCTCAAACCTAAGACCTCATGTAGGATAAATGTTCCTCAAACCACTCTACCACCTAGCCAAGTTAGGATTTATTATGAAACCATCTATATTTAATGTAAAATAACATGTTATTAATGAAAAAAAATATATAAAATAGCACCATCCCTCTCCACCAATAGGAAATGGGTTGTTACTATTCGTGAATAGTGAATGTTCATTTCAAATTAGTACATACTAGTAATTTCCCAGGCGCGCGTTGCGGCGCCATTTTCTACTAACTATATTGATTAAGATAAAAAATATGACATGAGGTAGCAATTTAGTTTATCAACCACACCTCTGCAAAAGAACGGAACAGATGAGAACATTCCATTGTCATATTGTCATGTTTTGTACATACAGTTTATAGTCAGAAGGTAGAAAACTTTTGTGATGGTGGTGTTAGTAAACACCCTAATAGATTAGTAATATCCATTTCAGATTAGGTAAAAAAAATTAATAAAGCTTACATGACTATTTATAAAATGCTAACCTATATACCTTTTACCCTTGTGAGATCTCGTTATAACTCTTATTCTGAGAGGATCTAAGGTGGTGTACGGTTTCATTTCAGGTATCGTTTTAGACGTCATTTCATTCTTCCAGTTACAAATTGCAGTGAAAAAAGGATGAAACTAAAAGAAAGAAAGAAAGGTATGATAATAATGCAATTCTTCATGTATTTTAATAAAGTACTCCAACTAATTCTACGTGAAAGCTTTTGTAATTACTTAAATCAATGGTCCTACTAAGGAAATAAAAACAAATTGATTCAGCTCGATATAAAAACCTTTTAAGCCTCCCAAACCTTACAAATAACATAAGCTAATATGATATAAAGTAAAAGACATAAGTTACACTATTTAGGATCGACCCATCAATAAACCGAAACCTGATTTTCAGCTCACGTTTGTAGACAGGGGAATTGCAGCCTTGGAAAACGTGGGCTGGAGATTAAGTTGATCATGAAAAGTCAAAATGTAAACAACATATTAACTAAGAAGGGATAAACAAAGTTAAATCTAATTGCATGTTACACTCATCTAAAAAGAACATAAATAGTGTTTTTTTTGTCACAAACTTTGATTACCTTTTGTGCCACTACTCTTTCCTTTCTATGGGTGAAAGCTTCTTCCGCCACTTCTTTTGCATACATCGAATCATCACATATCAAATGGTGACAAAAACAAATTAAGCTTTTAGCTGCAATTTTTTTTTTCAAATGATTGTTTAAGCAATTTCTTTTAACAATAAATACGCTTTTTAAACGTAAGAAAAAAGGCGTCCTCAATTTTAATCACCCAAACCAACCTGCCCAACCCATCCCTCTTCCACTTCTAGTTGCAATACAGAAACAAAAGCACACCTGTCTATGGGTGAAAGCTTTTTGAACCCCTTCTTTTGCATACTACGGATCATCACATATCAAAATGGTGTAAAAACAAATAAAGTTTTTAGCTGCATTTTATTCAAATGATTGTTTAAACAAATTCTTAAAAATATGAACACATCTTTTTCAAGTAAGAATAGGGCATTCTCAAGATAAGGGGAGTAACATTACTAAGTTTGCAAAATGGATGGGTCAGATGGGTAGCCTTTTGTATATGGTTTGACTTGATTGAAGTCATTAATATCTTCTCGTTCCTCCTAATCTGCAAGTTGAAAAATTAAGAAAACAACTCAGAATGCTACACAACACTCAAAAGTAAAAATATAGGACTTAAAAAAATATGTCAATTTTAAACTCAAACTAACCTTCTAGCATTTACATCTTTGTCTTTTTAAGGTGGAAGGAAATTATTATTGTTGATATAAAGTGTCAACAGCCAAATTAACTCTTTTTTCGATTGTCATTCGATCCCGATGTCAACGTCTCTAATAAGTCTCAAATTTAACAAATTAGCATTGAATAGTGTAACAGAGGTTGAGAAGAAAATAGACAATAAGATAGGAGTCATAACTCATTCTTCTAAAAAGAAAACCCATACATACTTGCATAGAGTAACAACAACTAACGCCATCTGTTAACGAATTCGAAGAACAAAGGCCAAAACCTAC
This sequence comes from Ambrosia x helenae, assembly GCA_030844895.1. NCBI lineage: Eukaryota > Viridiplantae > Streptophyta > Magnoliopsida > Asterales > Asteraceae > Ambrosia > Ambrosia x helenae. The sequence continues at coordinate 34,569 of JAUTDX010002471.1, read as the reverse complement.
AAAAGAAAACAAAACAAATGTCCATTCGTTATAGTAAAAAAAACAATACATTCGATATTTTTAAAGTTCCATAGATCATAGTTGATGCAAGTAACCCAACCAATGTAACACCCCAAAACTCAGTTTCGCTTAATTACGCCATTAGGTTTGATTAAGAAAAATAATGAAACTGGGCTTAGACGATAAGAATACGGGTTATGTTCTATTGTGGAAATAACCTAGTTGGTGTTATTGTTTATATAAATGAGCAAATTATGTTAGAAACTAGCTTGATTAGTTAGTTTTTATAAAAATATAATGGGTAAAGTAGAGGGACTAAAAGAATAAGTTTGGGTCAAGATTAATATGAACAAAACACCCATTTGGGTACAAAAACGTGAGCAGCCCCAAAAGGGGATTTTAGAGCTAAAATCAAGCCCTAATCCTACCAAAAAGGGAGAATTGATGCTTGAGGTTGAAGTATTAGATGAAGGGTGTGATCTAGAGGGTTAATCTTCAAGGACTAAGCTTTGGTAAGAACCCTAACCCCCAAATTCGTGTAGGATTCGAACCCCACATGTGGGTTTTGAGCAAAACATGTTAAATTCATATTATTTCTTGAATTTATGTGATATTGATCATCCCTAATAGTTTAGAGAGGAGCTATTCACTATAGGTTGCTTGTTTGCAAAGGATGATGATATTGGGTTTTCATTAGTAGCCTTGATGTTGCTAAATTAGTTGTAAATCCACGTAATGGTAGAAATAATGTGTAGTTTATGATATTCATGTGGAAATTGGTCATGATTGAAGGTGATTATGTGTTTTGGTGGAATGTGTGTAGTAGTAGCTTGTACAATGTGCTCAAAATATGGTACGCACACCAAGTGTTTGATGAAATGCCTAGATGAGTATGATATGTGAATTTGTATGCAAGACTTGACAACTATGAAAGTAATATGATAAAAGATATAATTGATAGTAGATTAACATGAGGATTGTGTTTTAGTTAGTATTCATGTGAGAATTTACTTGATTGTATGATATGATAAGAAGTATGCATTAGTAGCATGTACACTATGCTTAAGTAATATGATGCACACCATGTGTTGGATTAACTGGTAAGATGAATGATCTTGTATGTTAATGAGATATGAATATGATGTTTGTGGTGAAATTTGGTAGTGTTAGTTGATTTGGTACAAAATAGTGTGAAATTCGTCACTTTTGACAACCCTAGAGAGTCATCTTGTAAAGGGCATATCTCATTCGTTATTAGGAGTTAGAAGACAAGCCTTATATCGTTGAAAAGCTTGTTGCACATATTACATTTCATATTTAGTCATAAGAAGCTGATTTGTAAGTTGTAGTGGGTCAAAACAGCATCTAAAGTTAGCATTTCAGTTTTGACAGCAAAGCTGTTTTGTCAAAATTATGTTTCTGGCCTGATCTTAAAATATTCATATAAAATCATAGAAAAATTGTTAGGAGGTGTTCTTTATATGCTTGGAAAGGTCTTTGAATGAGGCACATTTTGTATTTGATAGTCAAGATCTGATTCCGAGGTTTAGAAGGGGAAAAACGGCCTTGAACAGCAGCTGCGCAGAAAATCGCTGCACAATTATAATGTGATCTTTAATAAGAAAAGGTGTAAGTATGTACACGCTTGTAGTAGTCTTGGAGTACGTATTGTAGGGAAAGAATAGCGAATTATGTGGCATTCAAAAAGTGTCTAAAAACACTTACCAACTAGTTCATGGAAGTATTTTCACTAACGGGTCAAACGGGTAGCATATGGAAAGACTTATTGAATAGAACTAGTTGTTGAATGTATTGATGTCATGTTTGAATGATGTAGAATGAATACTAATGTTTGAATAGATAAGTTCCAAATTAGTATTCTAACACGGCATGTTGACTTGAAAGTACGCTAGGTACAAGAAGCTTAAAAGTCAACGGGTCAAGTGGATATGATCTCGAGCTAGGTGAAAAGCTTGGGACTATAAGTCAAACGCGTATAAGGCGACAACACTCCTACGGGCAAAGGTAAGTGACTTATGATGCAAACTCTTGGTTTAGTAATTGTATGTTTATGTATAAATGGGAACAAGTATGAAATGGTAATTTATAACAAGGTAAGCAAATTGATGTTGTTGGTCAATGGGTATAGTTCACCATACAACAATGAAAGTAGTTGGGATAAATGGGCAGCAAAAATAAATGAAGTGAGGGTAATTAAGCATGAAATAAGTTCAAGATTAACAAATATGACATAAAAATGAATAGTAAAATGTATGTATTGATAGGTGTGTATACATATATATATATATATAGATGAATACATTTAATCATTGGTGTAACTATTTAGATTGAATTGTATAGTTATCCAAGGTCACGCAAATGGTAAACCATTTGGTAAGTGGAATTATCACGTGTTGGATGCTAATGTAATAGAATGTGTGCATATTTGCTTATGCTCGGGAATGTGTTAAAGTGTTTTGTTTGTAAAGGTTGGTCGTTATGTGTAGTTTGAGTATAGGTTCGGAAACATCATGTTTATCCTTGAGAATACATGAAGGAAAAATAGTATGACGGGTCAAGATAACTTGTACAAGGAATTTGTACGTGCGTGTATATTGTAGTGTTATTAATCTTTTTGTTATGATGATGGTAATAAAGATGCAGGTATGTAAGCATGAATGCATGGAAATTAGAGGATAGGATCCGGATACCGGATCCGAACTTATATAAGGCATTTGGATATGACCATTGAGTATTGTTGATGTTATTTTTCATATTGTGAATATTTGCATGAAGTCACTTAATGAACTAACGAAATGGTTATGTGGTAGTTGCAGGTTGTCTACTCAAGCTCACAAAGCAAGAAATGGTTGGAGGTCGAGTGAGGACACGAATTGTACGGGGTCGCGGTCACGGTCACGTAAACTAATAAAGATGAGTTGTTTTGATGTAATAAGAAACAATAAAAGATGAAAGTATGGAACACCTATAATATTTAGTAGATATGGGTTCAAAACATACAAGAATGTTTTATCAAGCAAGAAATTTTCTGGTTCGTATTTTCGTTGCGTATTTTCGGTTAAAAGGGTTTAGGGTGTTTCAAGTTGGTATCAGAGCCCTGGTTTGAGTGAAATCTCGTCAAGGAAGTAAGTACTTGAACTCAAACTTGTGTGCTATTGAAATCAGTGACCCGTACAATCCAAGACTCGATCAAGGCCCAAGGGTAGAATTTAATATTAACTCACATGACAGGCTAGAAACTAATTGTGGTGTTTATGTTAAGGTGCGCTTTTGTGGATAATGAAGAGGTCTCAAGGATGCGATCCGAGATAGATCTTGGAAATTTGGGAAGGATAGAATGCTCGCATGTACGTAGTATTAATACCTTGGTACCGGTGGGAGAGAATTCTTAGTGATGGTAAAATTTAGATGGAAAAACAACCAGGTTGTTAGGAAAGGAAATTGAAAATGTAGCAAGAAGCTGAAAACCAGTCCCCAGCATAAGGTAATGATTACATGAAGGCACGTGGATAGCATGTGGACTGTGCGCCTAGCCAGTGCACAAGAAGCATGCGATGCACGTGAGACCGTGAGAATCATCACTGGTATGCCTGGTAAAATTGGAAAGTAGGTGGTCGTGTGGGTGAATGGGTGGAATGAAACTTCTATAAAAGTGTGAATGTGAAAGGGGATTCCCTTAGTAGATATCCAACTAAACGTATGTATATTGTGCCTATAAATAATTATGGCGATGAATGAATGAGTAACTAGACGTCAGTTGTGGGTAAAGTAGACGACTCTCAAGTGATAGAGAGCAGTCTATAGGAATGAAAGGTTTGAGTTCGTAGGTAAGTACGGATCAAACCTATATGAATGAAAGGTTTGAGTCCGTAGGTAAGTACGGATCAAACCTATATGAATGAAAGGTTTGAGTCCGTAGGTAAGTACGGATCAAACCTATATGAATGAAAGGTTGGAATGGAAGGTTTGAGTCCGTAGGTAAGTACGGATCAAACCTATATGAGTGAAAGGATGGAATGAAAGGTTTGAGTCCGTAGGTAAGTACGGATCAAACCTATATGAATGATAGGTTGGAATGAAAGGTTTGAGTCCGTAGGTAAGTATGGATCAAACCTATATGAATGAAAGGTTGGAATGAAAGGTTTGATTCCGTAGGTAAGTACGGATCAAACCTATATAAATGAAAGGTTTGAGTCCGTAGGTAAGCACGGATCAAACCTATGTGAATGAAAGGTTGGAATGAAAGGTTTGAGTCCGTAGGTAAGTACGGATCAAACCTATATGAATGAAAGGTTGGAATGAAAGGTTTGAGTCCATAGGTAAGCACGGATCAAACCTATATGAATGAAAGGTTTGAGTTCGTAGGTAAGTACGGATCAAACCTATATGAATGCAAGGTTGGAATGAAAGGTTTGCACCCGTAGGTAAATACGGATTAAACTTATACGAATGAAAGGTAGAAATAAAAGATTTGAACCCGTAGGTAAATACGGATCCAATATCTATAAATTAAAGGTAGAATTAAATATATGAATCCATATGTAAGCCCCTTCACTTACTCATTAGTCGGCTCATCCTTGATAACATGAGAATGTTGAACGACCGTAAAGGGTCAAATGGGTGAAATTGTAGAAATGACCTTGAATGGGTCAAATAGTGGAGATGTAGGAATATAGAATAATCCAAGTAATGGGTCAAATTGAGTAGGATGTTGTAGAAATATAGAATGACCCATGAAACCGGTCATTTAGATAGGAACGAAGAAGAGAATACATTTTCTCCAACCATGGTAAGACACAACGTTAATTAAATATGCATGTTGCGCGGCATATAAAAATGCATATATATATGTAACGGAAGATAGTAAGACGACATTGATGTGAATTTATTTCAGAGACCTATGGAAACGAATGAATGATATTATGAATTGCAAGAATGAATGTAGAAATTATTATAAAGTAGTAAGATATGGCACATTTACCTTGAAAAGTCAAATTGTAGAAAATTTGCAAGATGGTGAACAAAATGTAAGGATCTTGCGTAAGGGAATGGAATAAGTAATGTAGTATAGCTCATAAACAGGAGATCAAAAAGGAAATGTATATGATTAGACATTTTGGGTGAAAGAAAACTTGCATGGACCGATGAAGGTCAATTTTATGAATGTAAGGTATATGTCTAACCAATGATTTTGTAGACACGAATGGTCGAATCTATGGGTATGATGGAATCCACAAGATAGGTGATATGATGTTGACGAGTTGGAACTTATTGTGAACGAACTAAAGCAAGCAAAATATGGCGTGGACTTGTGAAGGAGCAAGTTAAGCCGACATATGGATGGTTGGATAACGTTGTAAAAGGAAGGTTAGTAAATTTAGATATTTTGTGATTGTTAAATAGAAAATTTATATATGTTGAATAGTACCCATGTATGAAAGAAGGGTAGTTCAAGCATGATGTAGTTGGAAAGTTTGACTTTTAAAGGTCAAAAGATGAATGAATCTTAGTTAGACTCGGTGTTGTTCAGCAATGGACATATGCGTTACAGTAAGTAGTGCATGAAATGAACTAACAAACGAAGTAGTGTGAATAGAATGACTTTGAAATTTACCAAAAAGGGGGTGAGGGTGCATATGGTAGATGTACCGATTCGGTAGTGCCTAGGTAATTATGCCTAACTCTCAAGTTGAGGAGAGTGAATAAGGAATGAAATGGTATGTAGGTTGTGAAAGAGACAACCACGATCTAAGGATTTGGATATACGCAGGTATATATATAGTCTAACTAATTACACGATTGAAGTAATTAAAAGGAATTTATAATAGTGGAATATTTTAGTAAGATAAGGATGAATACTAATTATGATTAATGCAATAATAAAAGATCAATAGGATTGATGCGGTGAAAGATGGCAATGATAGTTCGGTATGCTTGATACCTGCATAAAGGCTTGTTGTTAATACAAGAAAGTGTGGACATATAATTATGTTTATCACGATTAAAGTCGTAGTATAGTCTATAGTGTGGGCTTGCGATGTGGCATGAAACTTTGAATGAAGTGACAGAGTAAATAAGTAAGTAGAGAATGCCTAGTATGGTATTGATGAAGGAGGTTTCGGGGACGAAACCCTCTTTAAGGGGGGTAGACTTGTAACACCCCAAAACTCAGTTTCGCTTAATTATGCCATTAGGTGTGATTAAGAAAAATAATGAAACTGGGCTTAGACGATAAGAATACGGTTTATGTTCTATTGTGGAAATAACCTAGTTGGTGTTATTGTTTATATAAATGAGCAAATTATGTTAGAAACTAGCTTGATTAGTTAGTTTTTATAAAAATATAACATTGGGGTAAAGTAGAGGGACTAAAAGAATAAGTTTGGGTCAAGATTAATATGAACAAAACAACAATTTGGGTACAAAAACGTGAGCAGCCCCAAAAGGGGATTTTAGAGCTAACTGGTAAGATGAATGATCTTGTATGTTAATGAGATATGAATATGATGTTTGTGGTGAAATTTGGTAGTGTTAGTTGATTTGGTACAAAATAGTGTGAAATTCGTCACTTTTGACAACCCTAGAGAGTCATCTTGTAAAGGGCATATCTCATTCGTTATTAGGAGTTAGAAGACAAGCCTTATATCGTTGAAAAGCTTGTTGCACATATTACATTTCATATTTAGTCATAAGAAGCTGATTTGTAAGTTGTAGTGGGTCAAAACATCATCTAAAGTTAGCATTTCAGTTTTGACAGCAAAGCTGTTTGGTCAAAATTATGTTTCTGGCCTGATCTTAAAATATTCATATAAAATCATAGAAAAATTGTTAGGAAGTGTTCTTTATATGCTTGGAAAGGTCTTTGAATGAGGCACATTTTGTATTTGATAGTCAAGATCAGATTCCGAGGTTTAGAAGGGGAAAAACGGCCTTGAACAGCAGCTGCGCAGAAAATCGCTGCACAATTATAATGTGATCTTTAATAAGAAAAGGTGTAAGTATGTACACGCTTGTAGTAGTCTTGGAGTACGTATTGTAGGGAAAGAATAGCGAATTATGTGGCATTCAAAAAGTGTCTAAAAACACTTACCAACTAGTTCATGGAAGTATTTTCACTAACGGTCAAACGGGTAGCATATGGAAAGACTTATTGAATAAAACTAGTTGTTGAATGTATTGATGTCATGTTTGAATGATGTAGAATGAATACTAATGTTTGAATAGATAAGTTCCAAATTAGTATTCTAACACGGCATGTTGACTTGAAAGTAAGCTAGGTACAAGAAGCTTAAAAGTCAACGGGTCAAGTGGATATGATCTCGAGCTAGGTGAAAAGCTTGGGACTATAAGTCAAACGCGTATAAGGCGACAACACTCCTACGGGCAAAGGTAAGTGACTTATGATGCAAACTCTTGGTTTAGTAATTGTATGTTTATGTATAAATGGGAACAAGTATGAAATGGTAATTTATAACAAGGTAAGCAAATTGATGTTGTTGGTCAATGGGTATAGTTCACCATACAACAATGAAAGTAGTTGGGATAAATGGGCAGCAAAAATAAATGAAGTTAGGGTAATTAAGCATGAAATAAGTTCAAGATTAACAAATATGACATAAAAATGAATAGTAAAATGTATGTATTGATAGGTGTGTATACATATATATATATATAGATGAATACATTTAATCATTGGTGTAACTATTTAGATTGAATTGTATAGTTATCCAAGGTCACGCAAATGGTAAACCATTTGGTAAGTGGAATTATCACGTGTTGGATGCTAATGTAATAGAATGTGTGCATATTTGCTTATGCTCGGGAATGTGTTAAAGTGTTTTGTATGTAAAGGTTGGTCGTTATGTGTAGTTTGAGTATAGGTTCGGAAACATCATGTTTATCCTTGAGAATACATGAAGGAAAAATAGTATGACGGGTCAAGATAACTTGTACAAGGAATTTGTACGTGCGTGTATATTGTAGTGTTATTAATCTTTTTGTTATGATGATGGTAATAAAGATGCAGGTATGTAAGCATGAATGCATGGAAATTAGAGGATAGGATCCGGATACCGGATCCGAACTTATATAAGGCATTTGGATATGACCATTGATTATTGTTGATGTTATTTTTCATATTGTGAATATTTGCATGAAGTCACTTAATGAACTAACGAAATGGTTATGTGGTAGTTGCAGGTTGTATAATCAAGCTCACAAAGCAAGAAATGGTTGGAGGTCGAGTGAGGACACGAATTGTACGGGGTCGCGGTCACGGTCACGTAAACTAATAAAGATGAGTTGTTTTGATGTAATAAGAAACAATAAAAGATGAAAGTATGAAACACCTATAATATTTAGTAGATATGGGTTCAAAACATACAAGAATGTTTTATCAAGCAAGAAATTTTCTGGTTCGTATTTTCGTTGCGTATTTTCGGTTTAAAAGGGTTTAGGGTGTTTCAAGTGGGTATCAGAGCCCTGGTTTGAGTGAAATCTCGTCAAGGAAGTAAGTACTTGAACTCAAACTTGTGTGCTATTGAAATCAGTGACCCGTACAATCCAAGACTCGATCAAGGCCCAAGGGTAGAATTTAATATTAACTCACATGACAGGCTAGAAACTAATTGTGGTGTTTATGTTAAGGTGCGCTTTTGTGGATACTGAAGAGGTCTCAAGGACGCGATCCGAGATAGATCTTGAAATTTGGGAAGGATAGAATGCTCGCATGTACGTAGTATTAATACCTTGGTACCGGTGGGTGGGAATTCTCAGTGATGGTAAAATTTAGATGGAAAAACAACCAGGTTGTTAGGAAAGGAAATTGAAAATGTAGCAAGAAGCTGAAAACCAGTCCCCAGGCATAAGGTAATGATTACATGAAGGCACGTGGATAGCATGTGGACTGTGCGCCTGGCCAGTGCACAAGAAGCATGCGATGCACGTGAGACCATGAGAATCATCACTGGTATGCCTGGTAAAATTGGAAAGTAGGTGGTCGTGTGGGTGAATGGGTGGAATGAAACTTCTATAAAAGTGTGAATGTGAAAGGGGATTCCCTTAGTAGATATCCAACTAAACGTATGTATATTGTGCCTATAAATTAATTATGGCGATGAATGAATGAGTAACTAGACGTCAGTTGTGGGTAAAGTAGACGACTCTCAAGTGATAGAGAGCAGTCTATAGGAATGAAAGGTTTGAGTTCCTAGGTAAGTACGGATCAAACCTATATGAATGAAAGGTTTGAGTCCGTAGGTAAGTACGGATCAAACCTATATGAATGAAAGGTTTGAGTCCGTAGGTAAGTACGGATCAAACCTATATGAATGAAAGGTTGGAATGGAAGGTTTGAGTCCGTAGGTAAGTACGGATCAAACCTATATGAGTGAAAGGATGGAATGAAAGGTTTTAGTCCGTAGGTAAGTACGGATCAAACCTATATGAATGATAGGTTGGAATGAAAGGTTTGAGTCCGTAGGTAAGTATGGATCAAACCTATATGAATGAAAGGTTGGAATGAAAGGTTTGATTCCGTAGGTAAGTACGGATCAAACCTATATAAATGAAAGGTTTGAGTCCGTAGGTAAGCACGGATCAAACCTATGTGAATGAAAGGTTTGAGTCCGTAGGTAAGTACGGATCAAACCTATATGAATGAAAGGTTGGAATGAAAGGTTTGAGTCCATAGGTAAGCACGGATCAAACCTATATGAATGAAAGGTTTGAGTTCGTAGGTAAGTACGGATCAAACCTATATGAATGCAAGGTTGGAATGAAAGGTTTGCACCCGTAGGTAAATACGGATTAAACTTATACGAATGAAAGGTAGAAATAAAAGATTTGAACCCGTAGGTAAATACGGATCCAATATCTATAAATTAAAGGTAGGAATTAAATATATGAATCCATATGTAAGCCCCTTCACTTACTCATTAGTCGGCTCATCCTTGATAACATGAGAATGTTGAACGACCGTAAAGGGTCAAATGGGTGAAATTGTAGAAATGACCTTGAATGGGTCAAATAGTGGAGATGTAGGAATATAGAATAATCCAAGTAATGAGTCAAATTGAGTAGGATGTTGTAGAAATATAGAATGACCCATGAAACCGGTCATTTAGATAGGAACGAAGAAGAGAATACATTTTCTCCAACCATGGTAAGACACAACGTTAATTAAATATGCATGTTGCGCGGCATATAAAAATGCATATATATATATGTAACGGAAGATAGTAAGACGACATTGATGTGAGTTTATTTCAGAGACCTATGGAAACGAATGAATGATATTATGAATTGCAAGAATGAATGTAGAAATTATTATAAAGTAGTAGGATATGGCACATTTACCTTGAAAAGTCAAATTGTAGAAAATTTGCAAGATGGTGAACAAAATGTAAGGATCTTGCGTAAGGGAATGGAATAAGTAATGTAGTATAGCTCATAAACAGGAGATCAAAAAGGAAATGTATATGATTAGACATTTTGGGTGAAAGAAAACTTGCATGGACCGATGAAGGTCAATTTTATGAATGTAAGGTATATGTCTAACCAATGATTTTGTAGACACGAATGGTCGAATCTATGGGTATGATGGAATCCACAAGATAGGTGATATGATGTTGACGAGTTGGAACTTATTGTGAACGAACTAAAGCAAGCAAAATATGGCGTGGACTTGTGAAGGAGCAAGTTAAGCCGACATATGGATGGTTGGATAACGTTGTAAAAGGAAGGTTAGTAAATTTAGATATTTTGTGATTGTTAAATAGAAAATTTATATATGTTGAATAGTACCCATGTATGAAAGAAGGGTAGTTCAAGCATGATGTAGTTGGAAAGTTTGACTTTTAAAGGTCAAAAGATGAATGAATCTTAGTTAGACTCGGTGTTGTTCAGCAATGGACATATGCGTTACAGTAAGTAGTGCATGAAATGAACTAACAAACGAAGTAGTGTGAATAGAATGACTTTGAAATTTACCAAAAAGGGGGTGAGGGTGCATATGGTAGATGTACCGATTCGGTAGTGCCTAGGTAATTATGCCTAACTCTCAAGTTGAGGAGAGTGAATAAGGAATGAAATGGTATGTAGGTTGTGAAAGAGACAACCACGATCTAAGGATTTGGATATACGCAGGTATATATATAGTCTAACTAATTACACGATTGAAGTAATTAAAAGGAATTTATAATAGTGGAATATTTTAGTAAGATAAGGATGAATACTAATTATGATTAATGCAATAATAAAAGATCAATAGGATTGATGCGGTGAAAGATGGCAATGATAGTTCGGTATGCTTGATACCTGCATAAAGGCTTGTTGTTAATACAAGAAAGTGTGGACATATAATTATGTTTATCACGATTAAAGTCGTAGTATAGTCTATAGTGTGGGCTTGCGATGTGGCATGAAACTTTGAATGAAGTGACAGAGTAAATAAGTAAGTAGAGAATGCCTAGTATGGTATTGATGAAGGAGGTTTCGGGGACGAAACCCTCTTTAAGGGGGGTAGACTTGTAACACCCCAAAACTCAGTTTCGCTTAATTATGCCATTAGGTGTGATTAAGAAAAATAATGAAACTGGCCTTAGACGATAAGAATACGGGTTATGTTCTATTGTGGAAATAACCTAGTTGGTGTTATTGTTTATATAAATGAGCAAATTATGTTAGAAACTAGCTTGATTAGTTAGTTTTTATAAAAATATAACATTGGGGTAAAGTAGAGGGACTAAAAGAATAAGTTTGGGTCAAGATTAATATGAACAAAACACCCATTTGGGTACAAAAACGTGAGCAGCCCCAAAAGGGGATTTTAGAGCTAAAATCAAGCCCTAATCCTACCAAAAAGGGAGAATTGATGCTTGAGGTTGAAGTATTAGATGAAGGGTGTGATCTAGAGGGTTAATCTTCAAGGACTAAGCTTTGGTAAGAACCCTAACCCCCAAATTCGTGTAGGATTCGAACCCCACATGTGGGTTTTGAGCAAAACATGTTAAATTCATATTATTTCTTGAATTTATGTGATATTGATCATCCCTAATAGTTTAGAGAGGAGCTATTCACTATAGGTTGATTGTTTGCAAAGGATGATGATATTGGGTTTTCATTAGTAGCCTTGATGTTGCTAAATTAGTTGTAAATCCACGTAGTGGTAGAAATAATGTGTAGTTTATGATATTCATGTGGAAATTGGTCATGATTTAAGGTGATTATGTGTTTTGGTGGAATGTGTGTAGTAGTAGCTTGTACAATGTGCTCAAAATATGGTACGCACACCAAGTGTTTGATGAAATGCCTAGATGAGTATGATATGTGAATTTGTATGCAAGACTTGACAACTATGAAAGTAATATGATAAAAGATATAATTGATAGTAGATTAACATGAGGATTGTGTTTTAGTTAGTATTCATGTGAGAATTTACTTGATTGTATGATATGATAAGAAGTATGCATTAGTAGCATGTACACTATGCTTAAGTGATATGATGCACACCATGTGTTGGATTAACTGGTAAGATGAATGCTCTTGTATGTTAATGAGATATGAATATGATGTTTGTGGTGAAATTTGGTAGTGTTAGTTGATTTGGTACAAAATAGTGTGAAATTCGTCACTTTTGACAACCCTAGAGAGTCATCTTGTAAAGGGCATATCTCATTCGTTATTAGGAGTTAGAAGACAAGCCTTATATCGTTGAAAAGCTTGTTGCACATATTACATTTCATATTTAGTCATAAGAAGCTGATTTGTAAGTTGTAGTGGGTCAAAACAGCATCTAAAGTTAGCATTTCAGTTTTGACAGCAAAGCTGTTTGGTCAAAATTATGTTTCTGGCCTGATCTTAAAATATTCATATAAAATCATAGAAAAATTGTTATGAGGTGTTCTTTATATGCTTGGAAAGGTCTTTGAATGAGGCACATTTTGTATTTGATAGTCAAGATCTGATTCCGAGGTTTAGAAGGGGAAAAACGGCCTAGAACAGCAGCTGCGCAGAAAATCGCTGCACAATTGTAATGTGATCTTTAATAAGAAAAGGTGTAAGTATGTACACGCTTGTAGTAGTCTTGGAGTACGTATTGTAGGGAAAGAATAGCGAATTATGTGGCATTCAAAAAGTGTCTAAAAACACTTACCAACTAGTTCATGGAAGTATTTTCACTAACGGGTCAAACGGGTAGCATATGGAAAGACTTATTGAATAGAACTAGTTGTTGAATGTATTGATGTCATGTTTGAATGATGTAGAATGAATACTAATGTTTGAATAGATAAGTTCCAAATTAGTATTCTAACACGGCATGTTGACTTGAAAATAAGCTAGGTACAAGAAGCTTAAAAGTCAACGGGTCAAGTGGATATGATCTCGAGCTAGGTGAAAAGCTTGGGACTATAAGTCAAACGCGTATAAGGCGACAACACTCCTACGGGCAAAGGTAAGTGACTTATGATGCAAACTCTTGGTTTAGTAATTGTATGTTTATGTATAAATGGGAACAAGTATGAAATGGTAATTTATAACAAGGTAAGCAAATTGATGTTGTTGGTCAATGGGTATAGTTCACCATACAACAATGAAAGTAGTTGGGATAAATGGGCAGCAAAAATAAATAAAGTGAGGGTAATTAAGCATGAAATAAGTTCAAGATTAACAAATATGACATAAAAATGAATGGTAAAATGTATGTATTGATAGGTGTGTATGCATATATATATATATATATAGATGAATACATTTAATCATTGGTGTAACTATTTAGATTGAATTGTATAGTTATCCAAGGTCACGCAAATGGTAAACCATTTGGTAAGTGGAATTATCACGTGTTGGATGCTAATGTAATAGAATGTGTGCATATTTGCTTATGCTCGGGAATGTGTTAAAGTGTTTTGTATGTAAAGGTTGGTCGTTATGTGTAGTTTGAGTATAGTTTCAGAAACATCATGTTTATCCTTGAGAATACATGAAGGAAAAATAGTATGACGGGTCAAGATAATTTGTACAAGGAATTTGTACGTGCGTGTATATTGTAGTGTTATTAATCTTTTTGCTATGATGATGGTAATAAAGATGCAGGTATGTAAGCATGAATGCATGGAAATTAGAGGATAGGATCCGGATACCGGATCCGAACTTATATAAGGCATTTGGATATGACCATTGAGTATTGTTGATGTTATTTTTCATATTGTGAATATTTGCATGAAGTCACTTAATGAACTAACGAAATGGTTATGTGGTAGTTGCGGGTTGTCTAATCAAGCTCACAAAGCAAGAAATGGTTGGAGGTCGAGTGAGGACACGAATTGTACGGGGTCGCGGTCACGGTCACGTAAACTAATAAAGATGAGTTGTTTTGATGTAATAAGAAACAATAAAAGATGAAAGTATGAAACACCTATAATATTTAGTAGATATGGGTTCAAAACATACAAGAATGTTTTATCAAGCAAGAAATTTTCTGGTTCGTATTTCCGTTGCGTATTTTCGGTTAAAAGGGTTTAGGTGTTTCAACCAATTTGCAGCAACTTTGCATAAACCTTTATGCACTTTAAACTTTGCAAGTTGCAACTTTGAACAATGTATTCTAAACTCTCCAACTTGTAGCTATTACAGTTGAAACTTAAAAACGATTCGGCCCTCACAAACTCTATGCATGCCTTTTAGAGAACAAACCCATAAGTAGCAAAAAAGTTCAAAATATTCTACATTATTCTTACGGTAAAAGAACTCCCTTAAAAGATTAAAGGACACAAAATTAAGCTTAAAAATAAGAACACGTTCAAGTCAAAAAAGGCTGATTTACTAAAAAAAATAAGGCTTTAAAACAACTAAACTTAACATTATTTAAACATGAGGAACTCAAATGTGTCGTTTTCTAAACACCAAGAATAGTACAAAATCAACACCAAAGCATTGGGCGAAGGATGTAACAACAATTGATTTGTGTAGTAATTTGTTAAGTGATGTGAGACATTTAATCAAACACCTACAATGCATGAAATTGGGCGAAGTAGCTACCAACAAACAATTTGTGTAGTAGCAATCGATTTATCTAGAGATTTAGACCAACCTGCAAAATAACAAAAACATTCGAGAAGCGACACAAAAAAACATAGCAAATGATATAATTTGTAAAGATTAGATAAAAATCTTACCTATAGCTTAACACCTATTGGATAAATGAAGGGTCTTCACCATTGATTGATGCTAATAATGAACAAAAGTAGAGCACATATTTGAACCAGATTTCTTTCTATGCACATTGTTATAAGATTTCTTGAAAACCTGAAGATACACTATTTTTGTGTGTATATGTGTAGTATCTACAGTTTCAAATGGGTCTCATCTTTTTCGTCAGAACCATCGTCACAACATCACTGTCTTCATTGGAACGGTTGCCGGAAAAGTTGATGCTTCGTCGGAACCTGTTCCAAACTGACACCGTCGCCGTTAACACTACCATCATCGTTGGCAGACCACCACTGACCTTAGCACAGGAACCCACCTTTGTTTCCTCATCTTCAAACCCAAACCACCGCATTCACCAAGTGTGTCCCCTGCAACACCGTCATCATCATCAAACAAAAGCTGAATCTAAAAAGAAAAGGGGAGAAGAAAGGGATAGAGAGTACCGAAAATGGAGAAGAAACCTGACCAAAAAAAGAAAAGGAAAGGAAATTGCCAATATAAAAAAGGTGGGAGATATGGAGAGGCTACCACGTGTAGCTCAAAAGAAAAGGTGGCAGCACGTGGCATCAATCAGTTAAGTATTTAACCATGCTTTCCATCTGAATTACTAAAATGACATTTCAACTGTTAATCACGTTTTGAATTAATACATAGTAAAATATATATAATAGGAAAGACTTGTTTGTAATCCATGTTAGGATAATTATAATCTTAGCGATTGATTAATAGTTATTGGTTGATCAGTAATTTGTAACCAAGAAGTCTAGTAATTTGTATTAATCTCTAATTTTTGTTCGTTCAGATTTGACACTTTCAACATATTTAATAGGACTATTAGTATAATAATAATAGTTGAAATTGAGTCAAACCGCTACTTTCATTTTTTACCGGCATGTAGGTCAAATTGCATATGGTATATAGAACGTAGCATGCTATCATGTTTCCTTGAATTCTTTAAAAAATTACCCCACTGCGAAGCACATGTGCTTACACACACAAACATACACCTTACATATTGATAATTTTAATCGTTTTAAGGTTTGAATTACGTTTTCGCCCTGTATTGTCGATCCCGCCGCAACCCGCAAGTATCCTACCAATTATAAATTAGTTACAAGTTTGATCCACACTAAAAGTGATTTTTTAAAAAAAAAAAGACGAGTCACAAATGGCCAGATACAAAGCCCAGTGTTGTTTTCATGGTGTAATAAGAAATTAAGAATTGACCAACCAAAACCCAATGTGATTTCCAAAGTGGTTTTTTTTTATAAATCTCCTTTATTGATCTTTAGGCTTGTTTCCAATCGAACTCTGATTTGGTATTGCATTGCACTTGAAAATTCAAGTTTTCGAAAATGCATTGACATAATCGTAAGTCAGATTAATTTGGTCAAATCTCGTCATAACCTTTTATAGAAAAGGCATACGACAGTGTACCTCGTAGGCTGATTTGGGACAGTCTAGAGGGTAGAGGGATTCCTAGGAAGTATTTAGAATTAATAAGGGATATATATGTTAGGACTGAGACTAGCATTCGGTTGCCGGTAGGGGATACTGATTTTTTTCCTGTGGAGGTAGGACTCCACCAAGGGGTCTGCTTTGAGCCCTTTCCTTTTTGCTATTGTCTTAGATGAGTTGTCAAAGGCGATTTAAGAAACAGTTCCGTGGTGTTTACTTTTTGCGGATGATACTGTATTAGTTGCAGAGATGAAACAGAGCCTAAATGAGAAGTTAGAGGACTGGCAATTAGCTTTAGAGGGCAATGGTTTTAAGATTATTCGATCAAAGACCGAGTATTTGTATTAGGATTTCAGTGGCGTGGAGAATGATGAGGACACACAGATTCCATTGAAGGTCAAGTGGTTCCGTAGGTGACTAAATTCAAGTATTTAGGATCGTTTGTACAAAGGGATGGGGAGATCGATTGTGATGTAGTACACCGCATCCAGGCTGGATGGTGTAAGTGGAGAGCAACCACTGGGGTATTGTGTGATAGGAGGTTTCCTGTTAAATTAAAGGGGAAATTTTATAGGGCAGCAATAAGACCAGCTATGTTATATGGGACATAAGATGGACGTAGTAGAGATGAGGATGCTGAGGTGGATGTGTGGGCACACAAGGTTAGACGGGATAAGAAATGAGGTTCTTAAAGAAAGGTTGGGAGTAGCAAGTATATCCGATAAGATAAAGGAGGGGAAATTGAGGTGGTTTGGGCATGTGAAAAGGAGACAGACGATGGAGCCAGTTAGGGCGGTGGAAAACCTCATTGTGTAGGGGAGAAGGGGTAGGGGTAGGCCCAGGTTGACTAGGGATGAGAGGATTAGGAAAGATTTACAAGAGTTACGCCTCTCTGGGGACATGGTCTAGGATAGAAGCTTGTAGAGACATAGGATTAAAGTTAAAGAGTGTTAGGATAGGGTCTTTTGAGTTTTTTAGATGTGTCATAGGAAATAAGATTTTCGCCAATGATGCCATGGCAACATGGTTGAGGTGGGAGGGTTTAACACCATAGGTGGGTTCCCGCCCGGATGAGGTCAAGGGTTCGACTCCACTGAAGCAGGCCCGGTTAAGACAATGCATGAGGTGGGAAGTCACGGGTGAGTTCTTAGCCGGCCAAAAAAAAAAGGAAATAAGATTTTCACATACACTTTTTTTTTTGTCTTTACATGTGATTATCTTCTTTTACTTTATAGGTTATTTCTAGTTGTATTTCTTTCCCATTTTTACCATGTATTCTTTCTACCATCTCTGATATTGGTAGTTTAAATTTTTATTATTATTATTATTATTATTATTATTATTATTATTATATATATATATATATTTACATTTATTATTTATTTGTTTATTTATTTTTAGTTTTATTTATTTATTTTTATTTTTATTTTTTGAGCTGAGGTTCTGTTTAAAAGCAGCCTCTTTATTCTCAGAGATAGAGGTAAGGTCTGTCTACATCTCACCCTCACCAGACCCTACCAATAATTCACTATTTGTAGGATTTTCACTAAGTATGGTGGTTGTTGTTGTATTTTTTTTTTTTTTTTTTGAACGGTATAACCTTTTATATTTCTTTCAAGGTTTAGACAATATTTATTGTAAAGCTAAGTCTGCCACTGTTTTTAAAACATTTTCATAGAAAAACCTTAAATGTCTCCACTTGTAATATAGGTCGTTTTCGAAAAGTAAGGTTCCTTTGCGTTAGTTAGTTAATTTGATTTCAACGGTGGTTCGAGGTGAGCCAAGACTTTATCTTCAAATGTTGTGTCACGTAAATGCTGACATGGCAGGATCAGCTCACTCACCTAATCCTGTTATAGCTAGAGGTGAGCAGCAACTTTATCCATTTTTTAAGTATTACTTATTTTTTAAACTTTATTATTTTAAATGTATATAATATTTAAATTTGTAACACAAATTAAATACTAAACATAAAATATTCATTAATAAATAAAAATTATAAAGATATAATTAATAAAAAAACATTAAACCCTAATATACTACTACTCGTCGTTTAGCTCTTCTTCGAATTCCTTTACGAGACGATCATGTTCTCGTTGAATTATCGCCCAACGATGCATTGTGAGGTTGCTAAAGTCCCTCGTTAAAAAGTCTATGTTCCTCAATCTTACTTTATCGACTTTAGCTTTCGCTATCATCTCCATTATGGTTGTTATTTTGCTAATCTCCCTTGAGAGTTCATTAACGGCTTTATTAGCAGTTTGTTTAGCTGATCCATTTATTTGAAGATTGAAGATTGTTTGTGGATTGATTTGAAGATTTTTGTGAATTGTTTTTTATTGTTTAGTGTAAATAAACTAAAAATAGTTTTTTTATAAATAGCCAAAACTAGCTGTTGGCCAACGGCTAGTTGGCTGCCAACGGTCGAATTGTCCTCGCTAGCACTGGAGAGTATGCTAGCGTCCACTCGCTCGCGCCATCGTTAGCCCATGAATGTTTTGATTCAAGCGATACACTTGGATTGATTTGTGGCTAGCGACTACTCGCTCGCAGGCCACAACACATAGTCAAAAAAGTATTTTTACTAAATCAGGTATTAGATAAGTTCGTGATATTGATTTCATATTTTTCTCTATAATCGATTATTTATTTTTATTCATTTATCAGCTTATATGACAAATGGTGGTAGTTTAATTTATTTTAGTTATCCTCTTAACTTCTTATTGTTATAAAAAGGTAGCTATGGCAGCAGGCAAGGACCCACGGCTAGTGCCTTTTTATTTGGGAACAATTTTTTTTTATAAAAATTCTATATATGTGTGTTGTAATAGTTAACATTGATTCTTATTGCCACAACATAGTGGTGGAGGTAGGGGGTTTACTTCTTAGGAGGTTTCCACCTTAGAGTGCTTAGGTTTAAATCCTGCGTCGACCGAGCTTTGGCCTTGTATAGTCCTGGCCAAGAGCTGTTCAAAAAAAAACATTGATTCATATTTATTTAGAGACGCCACTGCATTTAATGTAGTTCACATTGATTCGTGATTCACATAAGGCTATCCGTTGTGGCTAGAGGTGAGCACAAGCTTTATCCTCTTATATTGCGCCAAGTCAGCGCCCAGTTGGCAGGGTGATAAAGCTTCTGCTCACTCACCTGATGCTGTTGTGGCTAGAGGTGAGTAGCAGCTTTATCCAGTTTTTTTGTATTTTTTTTTTGATACTTTCTAAATTTGTCAAAATTATATTAAACCAAAAATAAAGTTAACTAAAAATTAGAGTATTGTTTACAATAAACTATAAAAAATAAAAACTAATCTAACACAACATCATCGAAACGTCTAGCCCACAAATGCTCGACTAATTCATGGCGGAGGTTTCCGTGTATCTCACAGTTCTTGAGATTCCTTATGTTGTCGAGTCTTTGGTTATTGTCGATTGTTGATTCGGCACGTGGGACATCACCTTGGTAATTTTGACATATCGCCAAGCCTCGGTCCTCCAATATCATGTTATGTAGAATAATACAAGTATACACGACGTCCATGATCCTCTCTCGTGTCCAAAACCTTATTGGGTTGGCAATCAAAGCAAATCTTTTTTTAAGAACGCCAAACGCTCTTTCAATATATTTCCTTGCCGACTCTTGTTTTTCTGTAAAGTACTTGCGTTTGTCTTCAAGTTGTGACGAGAAAGCTTAAAGTGTCGCCCATTCGTTGTAAATACCATCAACCAAGTAGTAGCCGTACTTAAAGTTTACGTTACTAGCATAAAATGATTGGGGCGGCTCAACCCCGTTGATAATGTTATCGAATATAGGTGATTGGTCGATAACATTTAGGTCGTTATTTGACCCGACAACTCCAAAAAAGCATGCCAAAACCAAAGATCATGCGAGGCCACGCTTCAAGTATGACACTCGGTCCAGAATGATCACCCCGATGAAACTGATCTCGCCAGG
Source organism: Ambrosia x helenae (assembly GCA_030844895.1). Lineage (NCBI taxonomy): Eukaryota > Viridiplantae > Streptophyta > Magnoliopsida > Asterales > Asteraceae > Ambrosia > Ambrosia x helenae. Next base: position 13,925 of record JAUTDX010002471.1, on the reverse strand, counting down.
CCGTAGGACACATAGCCCAACCAACATGCGTACAATCAAGACTACCAAGCATGCCAGGAAAGCCATGTTTCTCACCATGAACCTCGTATATGCGTTGTATATCATACATGTTTGGTTTACGCAAATACCGTCGTGAGTAAATAGATATGATCCCTACTCAAATATATATATATATATATATATATGTACATATTTTAAAACGACGTATGATAATAAAAGTGTAACAAAAATGTGACTAAACTACTAAATAGAGATATACCTTGACAAAAATAATGAAGAGAGTCGCGCGCAACTTTTTCGGACATGGCAATATACTCGTCCATTGCGTCCGATGCAATCCCGTAGGCTAGTGGCCGTACATTTTTGTACGGAGGTGAACCCGAGTCGGCCCCTTGCGTCTACTCTGTGTTGAAAAAAAAGGATAACGCTCCGACAAATCATTTGATATGCGCATGAATAATTGTCTACTCATTCGAAAGAGTCGCCTAAAATGTGTAACACCCCAACCGATGGCGGAAACATCGAGGTGTCACGTAGTGACGATTGTTCATTAGCTCATGGACTAAAAGTGTAAAGTTGATTACATTGATTAAATAGTTTATTACATTGAAATGAAATACAACGATTCTAAGTGCTAATTAACTGGAATACAATGAATCAAAATCTAATCTAAAGTTAAATCCGAAAGCTTAAAGAATGCATCTCAAAATAACCTGAAACATGTACGAAAATAATTTGGTCAATACAAAAATGTATTGGTGAGCATACCCTGTTTGAAAACATATAGTAAGAAAGTGTTTAGCAATTCATGTGCGGTACCATTTGCAATTATGTAATAAGTAATATCCGTTCAAAATCAACCCTAGAAATGAAATGAAATATATATAGTATGCGCTAGTAGTAATGAAATAATAGCAATGACAAGGACTCTCAACAGAGTCACAAGGGTATATACCATAGTACTATTCATTGAAATGCTAGGCCCTCAAAGGTTAATGATTTTGACAAGTCATAGACACACAAATTAACATAACGCAAACACACATGAGAATTGCATTTAGTAAAAGAGTAACATTTAGTCATAGTGTACATGAATAGCCCCAAAAGAGTAAAACATGAAAAAGGGGAAAGATATACTCACAGTTTTGCTAAGCGATAAATCCAAACAAAACTCGAACAAGACAACAACTGGGAATTCCAAAGAATTCAACCTATACGTATAATAATACTAATAAGGAAGTGTCTAAAAGTCTAAGGTATCTAGGGTCTAAGGCATTAGGGTTTGCTAAGTCGATTTGGGGAATTAGAGTTTTTATGATAAATCGCATTAATGTAAAAGTTGTATGTCAAAAATAATATATCAAAGTTTGTAAATGTGATTTAGGTAATATATTTATTACCAATTGAATATTTAGAATAAACTTATGTTTTGAATAATTAAGACAAATAATTTAGTTAATTACTTTAACTAATTATTCACTACTAGAAAAATAGGCCTAATGCAACTCTTTAGAAGCAACCCTTTTCAAATGAGTTGCATTCGACTCTAATGCAACTTTGTTGAATATAAAGGTTGCATTAGAAAATCTAATGCAACCTTTTTCATAAAAAGTTGCAAATGTAGTTTGAATTTGCAACTTTTTTACTTGAAAGGTTGCATTGAGAAAATTTAAATGCAACACTTAATTTAAAAGGTTGCATTGATTGAACATAAATGCATTTGAACCTGAATATGTAAAACACCTTAACAAACTTGGAACAAACACGACTGGAACCACTTATTAAGCCGGGAACACAACAACAACCTGGTTTAGTTTTTTTTTTTTAGATATGGACCTGAATATGTAAATCATCTTGATATAGAAAATGTGTGAAAATACTAATGAATATGTAAAACTATGTATGGTATTATTTATTGATGTAGGACTATTTAAAGGCATGTATATCTTAATACAAATTAGAAATTAGCTTGTTTGTAAATAGTCCTTAGACAAGATATGCTCATTCGTTTAATCGTTCACTTATATTAAATATGTATCAGAGGCAATTCGACGATAACTACACTACTAGAAAATATGTCTTCCTTGACACACAAACAATGACACACACCTCTTTTACGACATTTAAATGTGTGTGTCATATAAAAATGTCTATGTTTTTTTGAATTTGATAAATTTATGACGTAAATTTCGTTTCAAGAATTCTCTCTTATCAGACAAAAAACTCGACAATATCAAAAAATTTGTGTTGTTATTCTGTACCCAAAATATAATTTCCCTCCAATACTTCCCACCCTCTCGAAAAACCCACCAATCCCAAAACCCAAAGGCAAAAAGCTGATTACACAAACCAAAATCCCTCTTGATAACCCTCTCTTCTCTAATAACACTCCCAAACCCAAAATCATAAAACCCTATCCACTTCGTTGCCCCAAAATCATTCCGATCTTCATCGTCACAAAATCACGGTTATTCGGTCTTCATCGTGTCAAAACACTACTACAAAATTAAGCAACTGCGTATTACGAAAAGGTATGTTTTGGGAAACTTCAAATCTCTTTCTCTCTATCTCTTTTCAGTCTCCGTCATCTGAAGAACCTTTTTGACTTAGTCGTATGACGTTAGTCACCGGAAAATCAAACAGTAAGAGAGAGAGGAGGAGGAGGAGTGAGAGACAGAGGAGATACGGACGACAACAATCGGAACTTTTGCACGCCGGCGATTTCAACAAACCATATAAATCTGTACTTAGTTGCGTTTATTTCTCCCAGTTTCGGATTATATCTGCTTTTGGGTTTAAGATCTATAAAATATATTTGGTATGTTTTAACTAGGTGATTGATTTATATGTGTTAATTAGGTAATTGTTTTAGTATTTATCTTTTCTTATTAATGATTACACATGGCGATGACATTTGAAGATTTTCATGGATGTAGCACCTTATATTCACAAGGTGTAACTCAAATTGTATGAGAGTTATCAACTATTTGATGCTTTAGCCATGATGTTCAGTACATTCACCAAATTTATTATGTGCCAGCCCCTGTTCAGATTTGGATTTATCATCATTTATGAGTGGAGGATGACATGATGGTTTTATCTGTGTTTTTTTTTTCTTCAGCAAGAGGGCTGGTGTTATATGAATTTTGTTATAACAAGAACTTGCATCAATTCATGTGGAGGATGACAAGGTATGAACCAAGATGTATACCTTTTTGAGGTTGAAATATTGTGGGTCAAGCGGGTTGGGTTATAGATGTTATTGTAAACAAAATGTTTCACATATGTACTGGAATTGGCAGATTTTTTTGGGAGGCGCATCTGATTCTGGTATTCTACAGGTCATTGGCATTTGTTAGCAATCAACACTGAATTACACCCCTCAAATGTAACATAAGCTGAGAGCAAAAAATGGTCTACTTTACTAAATTGATGAATTAGGTTCTTTTTGTATTCTTTCCTGATTTCTTTAATATTATTTTTACCTTTTTTAGATTGGAAACATCAAAGTGGGTTTTGAATCTACTCAGATTCAAGGATCTTTACAGGTCATTTTGATGACAATGGACACCGTGGAATTTACCCCTGACTCACATAAAAAGGTATCTTTTTAGACTTCATTTAGTGGCCCTTTGATGGAGTGTGTCTTACTTGAGTTGTTCTATTGATTCGTGTTCTGACTTGGATTTGCAGAAGGGCCTTGGGAGTAGATTTCTCAGCCATTTCAACACTAATTTGTGACCGACTAGCTCATAATCTGGTGAACAAAATATATCTTTCTAATTGTAAGTTATATCACATTTCTCATGCTTTATACAGTATACAATATATGAGTTAAGGTGTGACATGCTTGCATAACCATATTATAAAGTGTATAAAAGTACAAGACCCTTTAATCATGTGACCATAGAGTACTAACTCAAAAATCCCTTCACCAGCATGGTAAAATAGTATATTTTTTTTTTAAATGGTGGATATTTAGAAAATGGTTTGGTTTCTGTCCCTCTAATAAAAAATGAGAGTGTAGTTTACTATACATACATATACGAGGTGGGATCTTATAATATAGCGGAATGCGTTATTTTGGTTAAATTTTCATGTTGCGCATTGGCATGCAAATTGCTCTATTTAGATACACCTAATGAATCCTGTTAGTAACCACATGAGGCGCGGCGCAACGCGCGTGCGGAGAACCCCTAGTTTTACAATATTTTTAAAATAACTTGATAGTGAGGTAGCTAAGCGGTGGCAAAATATTTTATAAAAATTATAAAAACAAATAATAACACCCTAACACACACTGAATTATAACTAAATCTAAACTCCTAACCCTAAATCTCCACCGTAACACCACCTCCATCTCCACCATAACCGCCATTGATCTATCTATAACCTCCATCGATCCATCTATAAGCTCCATCGATCCATCTATAACCTCCATCGATCCATCTGTAACCTCTCGTCACCGTCACTGAAGCTATTAATCTGAGGATTCAACCGCTATAGATCCACCATTGAATCTGCACCGAGCAGGTATTAGTTACTAATAATCTGTTTATTATCCACTATTGAATCTTGCTAATCGAGCAGAGTACCATTGAATCTCGATGTTTCTACACATCTTCCATTATCGCATAACAATAATAATAATAGTAATGCGTTATAAAATGAAGAATAAGAAGCTAGTTTTTAATATTTATGTCTCAACATCTCCACCGATCAACTATCTCTTCATGTTATCAGCTTTAGTCTTTATAAGTGCTTCGTGAAGTTTATCTAATTCGATTTGTGTTATTTTTGTTGAGTGATTTGATATTCGTTTGACTGATGCTAATATCCTATCATAATTTTAGTTTAGTAGTTTGATACTTCAGTTGATTGATTCGACAATTCTGAGTTTACAAAGTGAGATGCTTTGCTTGTTTGGTGAATGATTTCTGAATTACAGAGAGGATTTATTATGATCGAGGACTTGAGTGATACGATTGTAAGGGTTCTATTTGGGCTGAATTTGTATAGCATGAGCAGGCTAATAGTTATTGATCAGTTTATTTACTAGCATTCAAGGATGCAAGCTTGACAGTTCTTAGTTACAGGCTTGGGCATTTATCTCTTAATTGGAACTGAATATTGGGTGTGAATATACGAAGGGGTTGCGGATACTTAGTCCTATGATAATGTAGGGCTCTGTGTGGTGTAAATGAGTCGAGCACGAGTTGTTGTTGATATGCTAATTTTGTAGAATACTTTTGCTTGTTTTTCTTTGGATGTTGCAGAAGTCGGTAACAGTTGGAAGAACTGAAACATCCAAAGGGTAAGTCCCTACAATTGGTTTTTGCTTAACAGAATTGGTGCATTTTTGCTTTTACTTGTTTTTACTTCTAGGGATCTATTTGTTTAAAATATTTTTTGTTGTGAAATACAAGGACCGAGCCTCCTAAAGAGTATATTAAAGCTAGACACACTTTACTAGAGTCTAGAGCACTGATGGATGGTCGTGTACCTTTCAAACTCGGGGATGATGATTGTGTCCAGGTTAATTTTCGTTGCTGGTTGTTTGTTGAGAAGAACTAGTGTTGGTTGACACTTACTATAGTTAAAGATGGAGGTGAGACTTGCTTGTTTGTTTAGTTGCTCTTTTTTTCTAATTAACATGACTAGTATTTTAATCATAGCAGATTTTAACATGTAGGCAATCTGTTATCATTTCATTGTTTTTTCATATTTTCTTCTTAAAGATTACAAATTGCCTTTAATTAATTTAGTTTTTTCCTTTAACATGTTAAAGTGGTTATACTAAGTATACGTGAAGGCTTCAAATAAAAAGCTCATTAGTTGGAAGTGCCAAGTCAATCATGGTCAACCTTAAAAAATTTCTGTTTAATGAATAGTGGTATACCAAATTTGTTGTAATTTGGCTAGTACTATTTATAACAAATTAACAATTATAGTGTTTAGTGTGAACATTAGAGATGGAAGTCTGATTCTATACTAAATTAGTGTTTTAGTCCATTGTTGTGATACCTTCTCGGTCTTTCCACTTATCTTGTTTTTTTAAACTTTTCATCACACTAAATTGGTACTTTGTGTAGGTATTTCGTTGTTGTTCACTTGTTCTACAACTTGTGGCCATTTTTATCACCCAGAATGTGTAGCAAAGTTACTCTAGTGGAATGATAAATCAGAACAACAGGCTCTAAAAGAAAAAATTGTTGCAGGGGAACCCTTGTATGTCCGGCTCACAAATGTGCTCTGTAAGCAAACAGAAAATGAAAAGGTGCAAGATTTGCAGTTTGCTACTTGCAGGCGGTGTCCAAAATCGTATCACAGGAAATGTTTACCAAGGTAGTTTTTTTCTGTTTCATTTCATACATTCTCTTGATAAGTTATTTTCATCGTTGTCTTGTAATTAATTTTGATAATTTTGTTGGGTTTTTTGGTCTTTCTACAGCGATATTATGTTTGATCATCTTTTATTGACAAAAAGTTTATTAATGTAGTGCAGTGGTTAAAATGCAATTCAAAACCTTTGTGACATTAACAGAAGAGGCAAGGGAGATTTAAGAAGAAATGAAACCATTTTGGTTCTCAATAGAAGTCATCACGCTGCGAGCTATCATCATTAACCATTCATCTAGGTTGGTAAGTGTTTCTAAATCTAGAACTCAAAGAAATCCATTCATGTTTGATAAAATGGGTTAAGAAAAGAAAGCTTTATGGATGTATCAGGTTACCATCAATCCATACCTTTAGAGCTTGGTAAGGTTTAAATTTGCTAGGTGTTTTATAAAAAGAATTACGCAACAACCTATTGGTATAGTAAAGATGGAGTCTTACTTTCAGCAAGAATAGCTCATTTTTATAAGGAATGATATTTGGAAATTTGGGCAAGACATTAATTTTACCAGATATGTTCTTTGATCAGATTTCTTACAGTTGAGCACCGTTCTATACATTTGAATATTGAGCACATGAACATAGATTAGGTACTTATGTACAAGTTTTCCATCTATATTTCGATTCTAAAAAAAAAGTTGTTACAACTGTGTAGTGCTCAAAGAAGGGAATTATGAAGCAGAAGTGGAAGATTGTGTGAAAGTCGATGCACCAGGACTGCATTTTGTTCAGATGTAACATAACAGGTAAATTATTCATTTGATTTCATATTTCCTCTTCCTTCCTGTAATCGTTTCAATTATTATTACTGAATTAAAAAAAAGCCCTTCGTTTGTTTGTGGATAATTAATTGAAGATGACCCATCAAAGAGAAAAAGCTCAAAAGCTCAGCTAGAAGCCATGTAGAAAGATTTTGACAGCCAACGAACATACTTTGAAGCTGCGAAGGTTTATGGAAAAACTATTTATTGGAGTACTTCAAGATCTTAGAGATGAGTAGGAGGTTTTCATTACTTTTTATTATTGTAATTGACAATATTGTTCATATTACATTTGTTATTTTGAGTTTGTATATACGTTGAATTATGATATAAGATTATCTATTTTATTTATCTTATAAATGTTTGTGTATTTGAGATATTAAAGCATATTAATAGAAGTTTTAGACTTCAAATAATAATGTTATAGAGTTGCATTTGACGAAAAAATGGTTGCATTTGTTGTGTATAAAATCTTAAAGAAGTGTAGCATTTGTACATAAAGGTTGCGTTTTTCTATTAAAAAGTATAATAATGGTTGCATTTGAGCGTAACAAAGGTTGCATTTTAGACTGGCAAAGGTTGCATTTGAGGTAGTAAAGGTTGCATTTGAGTGTTATGAAAGGTACATTTAAAAAGAAAAAAAGTTGCATTAGCATATAAAAAAGTTGCATTTTAAAAAGGTTGCATTTGAACGAAAAAATGCAACCATTTAATAAAGGTTGCATTAGCTAACAAAAGGGTTGCATTTGGTCTAATGCAACTTCACCTAACGCAACCTTTGATAAAAGGTTGCATTAGGCCTAATGCAACCTTTTCAAGACCTAATGCAACATTTTACCGGGGTTGCATTAGCTCTGTTTTCTTGTAGTGATTGTAAATAAATACAATAATCATAAATATTGAAATAATTAACTAGGAGTTACACATCGATCCAACAAATGGTAATAAAGACTTTCAACCTATGAATGTTTCTATTTTATGGGAAAAGTAATTATAAAATAGATGTTTAAATAGTACAATTAAATAATTAATTAATTATGTCTATTTAAACGTAAATAAGACTAAAAATACAAGACATGATCCAAAAATATTATTTTTATATAAAATGGATGCTTCCTTCTATAAATTAATGAAAATAATTTTCTCTTAATTTTTATAAATTTATTTATATTTAAAACCGATTTAATAAGATTAAATCATGTTTAAAAGATTAAAAATAGGAAAATTAATAAAAATAAATTTTTTTCTGAACAAATAATTTTTATTTCAGTTCATGATGAGGAAAATAATTTCCCAAAAAGTTTGAGATTAAAATCATTTAAAAATGAATTTTTAATCAATTAAATATGATTAAAACAAATAAATTCAATAAAAATAAGACATTTTTCAGAAAGTAAAAGTTTGGAAGTTTTCTTTAGGGTGTCAAGAACCTACACGTAAAATTTTATAATTTTTGGAGCAAAAATGAATTTATTATGAATATTTCAAGTTTAATGTATATATATATATGTGTGTGTGTGAATATATAAATAAAGCAAAAGAAGAAAGAAAAACTCGAACCACTAGTCTACAAGCCCTTTTGTTGATTTATTTGAAACTTATATTTATTTAACTATTAATCCATAACCATCTTCTTCCCCAAAATCACTCTAAGAACCCTAACCCTAACCCTAACCCTTAATCTAATAACTCGAACCAGACCCGATGAGTGCTCTGAAACATAGGGGTTTTGATCGGAGCTTTATAAAGAACAAAACGTCATAAGAATTTAGACTTACAATACGCGATTAAACTCGATTTCAAGGCTTCAGGTCCGAACCAAATACCACGATTTTGGACAGCTTAAAACTCGATTGCTTCAGATTTTTTTTCTTATAATATCCTTTCTGAATGACGTTTCAACATAGGCGTTTGATTAAAACATAGGTACGATCTAGAATAAATACCATTGATAAATTTGAGTTTTGCTCTTTATTAAATTTGAAAGCGTCGAAACTTACACGAAGGTCTAAATTTGACAACTTGTTAAAAGAAAAGGGTGTAGGTTGTCACAAAATGATTTTCAGTATACACAGGATCCGGGCTGAAGTAGTGTCGGTACAAAGTATCGTTTGCTCCCTCTCTATCATGGTCAAGCGCCGGCTGTCGGGTTAGCACCGGAGTCCTTCTTCTTCGAGACCGTACTATGAGGTAGTCAACCGTTATCCTACCCACTTCCATAAACAACTCGTCTTCTTCGGACGAGTCGGACGAAGACAAATCATTCCATTGCACAGCCATTTTGTAGTGAAAGAAATTTTTTTTGATGGTTTGTGTGGTGTGAGAGTTGAAAATATGTAGGTTGCAAAAAATAGGGAGCCGGCTGCCAACAGTAGGCAGCCAACGGCTCTATATGACCAGCCAAACGGTCATATTTGACCGCTACCACACGTGAGTGTGGTAGCTTCGGCTAGCTCGCGGGCATGTTAGCTTGAGGATGTTATGGTCCAAGCTATCCACGTGTACCAATTTGTGGCTCGCGGCTGCTCGCTCGCGGGCCACAACGGATAGTCTAACTACTTTTTATTCTTTCTTTTTTGTAAAATAATACAAGAAGAGACGCTTATTAAATGATATTAGAGCATTCACACTAAATACTTCATCTCCTTCTCTATAATTACACTAAAAATCACTACCATTCTCTCTCCTTTTCTATTTAATACTCCCTCGTCCCAATTTAAATGTCCTAGTTCAAAAAACACACATTTTAAGAAATCTTTTTTTATATGTGGTAAAATGACAATAATATCCTCAAAAGTGGTGACTGTATTTTGTCTTTTATGGGTAAAATTGGAAATTACATTTCTATTTTGGAAAGCGACATTTAATTTGGGACAAACAAAAAAGGAAAGTAGGACATTTAAATTGGGACGGAGGGAGTAATACTTATTCTATACTTTTATCATTACCTTTTCTCTCTCTTCTAGTCACAACCACTTTTAAAAATATTAAAAAATTATGGAGGTGAACAGTGTCTCCTCCAAATTTACTGATGAACAGTGTCTCCTCTATATATTTTCTCTCTCATCTACTCACAATCATTTATACCCACTCTATATAATATAGAGGCCCCCCTCACACTATTATAGAGTGTCTACTGTGAATGCAGTAGATCATCTAAATAATGGTTAATATAACTTAACTCGAAACATGACAACCAAATTCCAAAACTACCACCATCGGTGCACCTGATCACATGAAGGTTCTGAAACGAGTGCCAAACTCAAAACCTCCATTTGAGTTAAGTGACTCAAAAGAGCAATACTACCGCACACTGCTTCAAATTATCAACTGCGCGCTACCCCTTTTCAAGACATTTCCTTGATAAGTAACCTTTACTATATTGCATCAAACTACATTCCTCTTCTCCCTCAACCCCTGAAGTATATTGCATGGGCCTCTTTATTGGTTCTTCCAAGGTGCTTACCCTGGCAGCTTTTGGATGATCGCCCATGAGTGTGGCCATGTGCCTTTAGTGGTTAATTATAAATGGTTAGACAACATGGTTGGATATTCTTCGATTTTTTTTATTTATTTTTTTTGCCTTTTTGTGCGGATATCCCCAATAATTTATGCTTGTGGTGTGTATTAGAACTGAATTTTGGTTTATGGTCAGGTTACGGAACAGGGTGATGTGGCTAGGGGGTTGCTGATGTTGGATGATGAGTAGGATAACTCAGGTGCGAAAGTCTGCAAGACCTGCTTTATGAGGTTGCAGTTCTCAAGACGTGGCAGTACCCTATGAAGCCATGCAATGAAACCGTGAAACATCGCCAATTGAGGCATTAGAGGGCATAGTTTTGTAAGATAATACATGCAAAGTTTGTAAATTGATTCCCTGTAAATATGTATGCATGGTACTTTGAGAATTTCAAATCAGCAAGTTTTGTAATTAATTCTTGCAAAATGATTCCCTGGAAACACTATTAAACTAATTTAGCATAGTAAATCAACCAGCTTTTAGAGATTTGTGTTAAATATCTCATGGCCGATAAGGTAAACATTATCAAAGAAGTGTTTATATCGTTTTTTATACAAAAATATCCACACCATTTGGGAAATAGAACTATAATAAATTTATAGTTTTATTACAGTATATGGTAATGTGTTGGTACAAAAAAAAATGATATAACACATTAATTAGATAAGTTCACGTCACGTTACATCAACCTAATTGAAACTTGAAAAAGCATCACAATTCTGAAGAACGAATTTATCACTTGACATGTATCACATATTGAAAAAATATACATCCAAAAAATGAATTGTACTATCAAATACTTAATGCAACCCACTAGTTAAAATGTGAAAAAACAATCTACTCAAAACAATTTTAATGTAATATTTTGCCATGAAGCAGAAACCAGGCATTACACAATTTGGTATCGGGCTACGGAATTTATACTTCATGAGATGCTTCACGTTTTATCAAATATGCAAGCTCAAATTGGAGGGTTTTCTTTAACTCCTATGGTGCTGCCACGTGTGACTTCCAGAAGCTCGGAACACGGGAAAAAAAAAAAAAGACTTCCGCAATCTCATATTGCGGTTGTCAGAATCGAGTACAGAGATCCTCAACCTAAGGTTGCGGATATGCCACCGAAGTCACCTCCTTTCCACCTAAGCCGTCCACCTTTGCATCACCTTTTCCTCATTATCCTAGTCATCGTCCAACATCACCAACACCCGACCCACTTCACCCTATTCGGCAACCTCGGGTTGGAGAACCACCATAAACTGGATTCTTCATCCATAGTATACTTCTCACTCCATACTAATCTTTTAAGTAAAGTCACCATAGTCATCATGCCCACACAAATTCAACAAGTACATCCTGTTGGACATAATATTTGATTATCCTAAGTTTAGTATGTAAATTAGTATTATTTATTGTATTACCTATAGTTGTGGCGGTTATGGTGGTTAAAACTGAACCATTGTGTCGGTTCACTAAAGGGTGTCATACCCCTTCACCACATATAAATAGCCCCATACCCTTCATTTGTATTTGGAAGATTCTTTGATAATATAGCAAGTTTCTTAAATTCTCTCTATTAAATCTCAACATGGCATCAGAGCCTTGGTGTCATTGATCCATCCCTGTGGAAAAGAAGAGAGAATCTTAAGAAAGTTTCATCCCCTGTTTTTTTCGAAAAACAGAGTAGTCACGGAACCCTTCAATATTCGATTCACAGGATGTATTTCCAGCCCCGACAATAAAGAAGATCGTTATTTGAAGGAAAAGAACCGTAGGACAAAACGGAACAGGAAAAGGACGATTCCGGTTTCCTCGGCGAAGTTCCGGCGAGACAAAAAAAATGAAGAAGAAAGATCAAACATTACGGTTTGACGTTTACATACCATCCCTTTATTGTTTAGAAAGAATCGAAATCAAAAACTCTTAATCCAGTCCAAAAATTTGTTTATCCCTGTTTTTGGAACCAAAGAAATTTTCCCGCCAATTTTCCAGACAAAGGATCCAAAACAGTTTTCCTGAAACATTTTTAATCTATACATCAGACACAAAAAGATTTGATTTTATAAACGATACATAAAGGATTTGGTGGATTAAGATTTTATAAACCGAGAAAGAGAAAAAAAAGGTATTCGATCAAAGAGGAAAACGGAATTAAAGTGTGATTTGATCAAGAATCAAACACAAAAAAACACGGTGGAAAACGAATCAAAGAAAGAAAAATCGAATTCGTTTTTCTTCAAACCATAAAGAAAGTAACAGAAAGTCTCTTTGAAGAAGATTGACTTTTAGAAAGTCAATAGAAAGATTATAAAAAAAAGAAGGGCACCTATTTGTGTGGCATATGTTTTCGTAAGAAAGTTTTGACTTTCAGAAGCAACGAAATTTACAAGGAAAAAAAGGAATCAATAATTTTGGATATTTATTGCCAAAAGAAGTCTACGGATTTTTTAATAAACAAATCAATTGGAGGATTTGTACAAGATTCGAAGGATCAGTTTTTTTTTTTAAAAAATATACTGATCAAACTTTGGCGGAATTTTTTTTAAAAAAAGAGAAAAGTATGATTATTGAAAAATTCCACATAGCAAGTCAAAATCGAATCATAAACGATTCGAATAGCAAGATACTCCGAACCCATTTCGGTTCGTCGAGAAAATTAGCAAGATACTCCGAGCCTTTTTGGTTCGTCGAGAAATAGCAGTGACTCCGAGACTTCGTGACTCGTTGAGTATATAGCAAATAACTCCGACCATTCGTGGATCGTCGAGTATAGCAAGTGACTCCGAACATTTGTTCGTTGAGATTAGCAAGTCCACTCCGAATTCTATTCGTTGAGTATAGCAAGTTAGTGCATAAGAACCTGATTAGCAAGTCGGTCAGGAGCACATAAAAACCTGAGTAGCAAGTAGGTCAGGAACAAAGCCCCGATTAGCAACTTGGTTGGGAGCAAGAAAGAAAATTGGTTAGCAAGTTGGCCAATAGCAAGTTGATCATATCAAAGTCCAATTAGCAAGTAGGTTGGACAAGTTAGACTTTGTGGCAAGTTAGACCTTTGTGGCAAGTTAGACCTCTGTGGCAAGTTAGACCTTCGGGCAAAATTCGACCTGTGTGGCAAATCAAGAAAGAAAACCTTGCTTCAAAGCAGCAAGGAACTTAGCAAAGTTAAAGCAAGTAACAAGCAAGAAAGAAATTGGGAAAGAAGCAATAGCATCGGTTGACAATCATTGCAAGTGAAATTTACTAAGATGTCA
>JAUTDX010002470.1:0-51302 GCA_030844895.1 Ambrosia x helenae | reverse complement strand
TAGGAACTTGAATTTCCATTTGAGTAGTCAAATTCTCTGCCGTATCCAGATCATTACCGTATTTGATAAAGAAGCAACATCTGGATTTGTGGGTTCACTGGAGGTGTCACCGTAGCATGATCTAAAATAGCTTCACTAAAAACTTCATTGTCGTCTTCTGATTCTGATGAATCAAGAGTTGTTGAAGCTTCTTGAAAAATCTCTTCTTCATTAACAGGAGCATTGGTTTCATTAGAAGCTTCTGGAGGAGTTACGGTGATCGGACGCACTACGGTGAAGTCACTATGTTCTCACACTCGTAATATAGTCGTAATACAGCCTCTTCAACCAAAACTATCTAGATTGAATGACTCAAAGTAATCTTTATAGTCAAAACATCCAATCGGGCCCAACTTCCTTGAACATTCTGAGTGTAGCGTTGAACTTCCACATTCGCCCACTCTTCAACTTGTCGAGTTCTTTGTTAAATACGCATTTAAGTGGTGTCGCGTATCCAACAAAATAGCCCCCTCTTCTGCTTTAGATCCAAAATTCTCTGTAGGATTTAGCATTGTGCATGGTGCCCCGGAAGGTTCTAGATACTCTAAGTTTGGCTTTCATCTATTAAGCAATTCATAAGAAGTCTTGCCAAACTTCTGCACCGTTAATACACGATTCAGTGTGTAACAAGCTGCGTAAATAGCCTCATTCCAAAACATTACTGGAAGATTTGATGTCCGCAAGCATTGTCCTAGCCGCTTTGATTAGAGTCTTGTTTTTGCATTCTGCAACACCGTTTCTGCTGAGGAATGTATGGTGCACTATACTCATGATGAATTCCTTTTTCTTCACAAAGTGCATCCATCTGAGAATTCTTGAACTCCGTCCCGTTGTCACTTCTTATGCGTTTAATCTTCAAACCATAGATGTTTTCCAACCGGGTAAACAGAATTTCAGATTGTTTAACGTCTCACTTTTGTGTTTCATGCACTTCACTCACGAGAATCTTGAGTAGTCGTCTGTAACCACCAAGACAGTAAAGCTCTCCATAATGACTCTTTCGCTTGACAGGTCCGAAAAGATCCATTATGCAAACGTTCAAGTGGCAATTCAACAGAGTTTACTTTTCTTTGGTTTGTGGGACTGTTTGTGCTGTTTGCCTTTCTTGCAACTCACACATTTGTCGTTCAAATGGAAATTCTTCACATTAACTCCCTCTACAAGCCCGTTCTTCACGAAATGATTCATCTTTCTTAGGTGATATGCCCATTCTTCGATGCCACATAATAGATTCTTTTCAGTAGCTTTGGGATAGAAAACAGGTGACTTGGCCCTGAGTTGTGTGTTGCCGTGCTCATGTACAGGAATGTACAGATTGGTCACTCTCGGAGGTTTTAGCATGGATCCACTCTTTGGAATAACGAAACCGTGGTTTCAGAATGTAGCAAGATTTGTCATCATACGGTGAACAGAAAACTGCTTATCACATATTGACTTACACTCAGCAAATTGTATCGATCTGCTTCACATTTACGATATCCGTTAATACTCTTGATATCAAAGAGTAGCGTCAAATCACCGGGTCATGTGCCCAGAGTTCCACTGTCAACAATCCAGAGACTGCTAACAGGCCAGCTGGAGCTCCCTGCATAAATCACAAACAAGATTAGTTTTAAACAAGGACCCAAGCCTGTTTGGTCTTGGGTCTTTGAATGTTAGCTTTCAAAGAATCACTCTCATAATCATTTGGTTTTGAATCAACCTTTTTCTGGTCATTCAAAACTTTCTCATTTTGAGTTTTGACTTTAGCAGATGATGTAGAAGCACCTAGAGAGCCGTTGGTGTCTAAGACTGTTCTGAATGTTTAAGAATCCTTATCTGAGATTTTTGACCCTCAGTATGTTTTTTTGTATCGTTCGAAAGGAAACTTTCTTGGTTACCTTATCTGATTTAACAGATACAGGTCCAACTGATGACTTTACAGCCGGTTTTGGATAAACCTTTTGTTTGTCATTTCATCATAGGTTTCTTCACTGTTCATTCTCTGGGTTTTTCATGTGACTGTTTCTCCATGGAAATTTGGTATCTGTATCATAGACAATTGGACGGTTTTCCCTCTTTTGATAAAAAACGATTTCGGTTTTAAAACGGTTGCCTTTGAGGGACAAACTGTCTTGGTGAAAAATGTTGTCTATGATCATCACCCGAATTCCTATAATTCTGCTTTCTCTCAACTTTGTGCCTCTTATGTCTCACATATGGGCAGTGAGCAAGTAAATGCCCTCTCTCCCCACATTTGAAACACGCACGGTACTCTTCAAAGACATTCATAGAGTTAGGTTTAGCAAATGAATTAACCGAGTATTGATCATCAACACACTTTCGCCTTAAACTCATTGGAGCGGGCTCCTTTGAGTAAGCCGGTTCATAAAATCCGTTAACCTTCTCTTTTGGCTTAATGAATTCAGTGACATGAACCTTTGGTTGTTTAGAATTATCACCATACAGTCTCTGAATCAATTCAGGAGGAATAACATTTGTCCTTTCGTGTTTAGGTAACCAAATGGTACTCTCTGACCAGATTTTCTCAATTTTTGAATAATTGGCAAACTGTATGGGATATTCATCATCTGAGATTATCTTATCGGATCCTTCCATCTGATAGAAAACCTTCACAGGCTTGTAAACTGATTCATTTTTCTCATTTTTCCAATGGAATTTCAACATTTTTCTTAGGTTCCTCATCTTCGGTATCTGAATCATCAGTTACTGCGACCACTCCTTCATCATTCTATCCAAGTATCGGTCTCACATCGGAATTTGGATCTCCAACACTTGAAGTGTTAGATTTATTATCCGATGAGGAATCCGATTTCACTGAACTCTCAGGTATTACGGAATTTAGATTATGATTTTCAAATAACACTGGAGTAGGAACAGCTTTGTAGTTTGCACTACTGGATTGTGATGGTTCTTCAACAATGTGGTCCAAAACATATGCCACATGTTTGTAACTTTCTAACTTTTTGTTGACTTTTTCAGCAAAACACTTGATTTTAGCCATTTCCAATTTAGTTTCTTCAATTTCATTAATACAATTATTAAGGGCTGTTTGTTTTAAAGAAAGAGTTTTGGTTAATTTTGAAACATCCTTTTTATAACCTTCAAGTGTTTTGTTGAAATCATGTTTGTCCTTACGATAAGATTGAATGACAATTCTAGCACTCTCAAGCTGAAGCTTGAGTTGCTTGACTTCCTTACTCAATCTATCACAGGCACCACAATAGTTATCACTAGTCATACAAGTAGTAGAGTTAGAACTTACCGGTTTAGGCTGATTTGTCATGGCCATCAATGCAAAGTGAGCTTCCTTTCCTGCAAAGAATTTCGAATAATCAATCTGTGTAGAAGCATCATCCACCATGAACGATTTTTTCGTCATCAAAAAGTCTGCTTCGGCTAGCAGTTGGTCAATATCATTATCCAGAGAATTAACGCTCGCTTCCGAATCAGGTTCACTTTTGAATCAGAATAGACAGATTCTGGTTCATCAGAGACATCGGCAACAGAATCAATAATTGTCCCTGAAACCATCTCAGCAACTGGTTCTTCAACCTTTTTAGTAACAGAAACTGGAACTTCTTCAGTAATCTCCTCAATCACAACTTCAGAATCTTTCTCAGAATCCAAAACATCATCATCTATCACTGGCTCCTCTAAAAACCATCTCTTTAGCAAGACATGCTACCTTACCACTTTTGATCTCCTCAACTCCCAATTGCATAGACTGCATACAATTCCAATCATAACCTCATCTTTCTGTATCACCAATGCCTGATTCTGGTTCTCATTTTGAGATTGACTATTTGGTGTAGAAATAGGAATAATGGTTATGGTTGGGTTAGATGTAGTTTGGGTTTGAGTTTGGTTGGTTGTAGATGTTTGTATGGATGTGGTATTTTGAGAGGTGTTTTGTCGGTTTTGGTAATTATTTTGTTGTGGATAGTTGTTGTTGTTGTTGTTGTTTTGGCTTTGGTAAGAAACTTGATTTTGTGACTGACGATTCTGATAGTTAGAGTTAAACGGGTTTCGGTTACCTTGTTGCATTGGTTGGGTACACTCTCTCTTGAAATGACCTCGAGTTTCCACAATTGAAACAAGTTACCTTGGCTTTGTTGAAGCCATAGGTAGTATTCGGTGAGGTAGCAAGATCAGTTCTACCTGTCTTTTCTATAAACTCAATAGCTCTCCTCATCACACTTGCAAACGCCCACTAAATGTCGATCAGTTCCATCTCTTCCTTATCGATCTGGGCATAATCCTCATTCGTCAGATTGTTGTTGCCTATCTGACTTGCCACCAGTCCATTGTATGAAGCGACCATTGCTGAAACTAGAGCAATATCTTGTTGTGCCACTTCTACAGTCACATTGTTCATGTTGGAAGTTTCCAACACAATTGGACTTTGACTTGAAGATGCTGGTGTCATTTGAGGATATTATTGTTGTTTAGGTGTGTTCACAGATTAAGTATAACAAGCTGCAGACATCTGAGGTTGAGTTGGTATGTAAGAAGTTGTTGTGTATGAAGTTGGTGTGTAGGTTGGTCCTGGAGTAAGATAATTGATTGGATTTATTTATGGTTCAGTAACATTGGAAATACAAGAAATATGAGGTGCAACACTCCCACCTACTGATGAACTTGAAATAGAGGAAGATGATGTAGCATGATACAGCTCCGGGTTCTGTGGAAACTGTGCTCTTTTGGCCTTTCTCTTTTCCTCCATCTCTTTGTTCTCCAACTTCTGTATGAATTCATTGATGGTCCAGTATTGATATGCATCTTTTTCCTTCAATACCTCAACATGTTGTCCCCAATATGGAGGCAACGAATCAGCAAACTTGTCCACCAATTCATTCATTGGAATCTTAATCTCATAGTTTGATAATTCTGACAGCAAATGACAATATCTAGGAACAAATTCTTTCAATGTTTCATTACCCACATAACTAAAATTCTCGAACTCCTTCTTCAACTCTTCCATGCGAAGTCTTCTCGTCTTCTCATTACCATCGTGCCTATTCTTCAAAACATCCCATAGTTGCTTCGAGGTAGTACATGAACTGATGCAATAAATCTGTGGTCAACGCCTGAGATAGTTGTGAAAACGCCTTCTTCTCAACAGCAAACTTCTTCTTCTCATCATCTTTCAAATCTTCAAATGGAATTGGGATATCTATGTTCTCAAGCATTGGAGGATTGTATCCCTTCATGATCATTTGCCATGCCTCTCCTCCTTCCAATCCCATGCCTTCCAGATGAATCTTAAACTTTTTCTGCTACTGATAATACTCTGACATGTCCAACAGCTTAGGAGGACGATTCCCACTTCCCGATGATAAGTCATTTGATCAAAGTAGTAATCGCATTCGAAGTCTGATTTTGCACCGCTGCTGCTGCAACTCCCCAAAAATCGGTCACTTGTTGTGGAGATTGAGTAACAGGTGGTGGTGTTGAACTTGTCATAGCAATGTAGTTGATCGGTTGTGTCGACTGTGTGTTCGTCTTTTGAGAAGCAACCGCCCACGAATTCATAGGAACATGCTGTTGTTGTGTTGTTGCAGGTCTAGGTGTCATCGGAAAACCCCAAATGTTGTCCATAATACTCGGAATGTCAACACTTAGAAAATTTTTCAAAACAAACTCTGGTTCGACCTCAATTGACTATCGAGGGTTCGAATGAAGAAATGTGACTTGGTTCGACCCTAAAATTGACTCGAATTAGAAAATGTGACACACAAACTCAGATTCGACCTTGACAAACTCTGGTTCGACCTCCCGATGTGGTCGAATGAGACACAACTAGTCGAATGTAAACAAAACACACTCAAAAACTCTTGGTTCGACCTAAAAACTCACTGGTTTAACCAAAAATTAACTCGTTTGACCCAAAAACTTAGTCCTTCGACCTAAAACATTTTGATTTGACCTGGCCCATTTGAAAAATGGTTATTCTACAAAAATCAGTTATTTTGATCCAAATTTTTCAAATGTTGATGGATTTTGATGATGTTAATTAGGTTTTGCTTCGAATTTGATGGAGATCAACTTTAGTATATGAAATTTTTCATTTTATCCGTGCAATCAAGTCAAAATCAATCAATCTCCATTATCATTCAAAGTTCATGCAAAACAGAAAAACTTTAGGTGTTTTTGGTGAAAAATCTGTTCGAAATCTATCAATTTGCAATTGTATGATTGAGCAAAGCTCTGATACCACTTTGTAAAGGATCGAATTGAACAAAAACAACTATGTAATCATACAAATAGAACAATCTAGGTGCGGAAACCCTAGATAGTATGCAAAATGATAGAAAACAAATCAGAACACAATCAATTCCATTTTAATAATCATTTTCATTCATAAACAACTTGATAATACTTGTTATAGCTTAGGTTTATAATGAGAACACTTAAACAGAATATTCTAGATCACAGAGAGAACACACACACTAGACCTATCTGAAATGACCAACAACCCCCTCATAAAATAAAATCAAAACTATATATAGGCATCTCATTGGACCCCCCCTACATAGGTCGAATGAGATCCTTCGACCCTATCATTAGCTCGAACCAAACCATCAACTAAACAAGACTTCCTTCGACCTCTATAAACCTCCTTCGACCCCACGACATAGTCGAATGAGTTCTTCATAAACGCAAAATCTTCAATAAACGCTATAAAGTCAATCCAAAGCGATAGTCACATCCCTGGACTTACAACACTAACACATGCTCATTCATCTCGCTACTTCACTCTCAAACACACACTCACAACACTCCTTCTAGTTTCGAAGGTATCCCTTGAAAGACCAAGAGGTATCATCACCTATCCGTCTTGTTATCTTATTTCTTTTATACTAGTGTTCACCCAAGTAGTAAAACTCACTTAAAAGCATAATAATATGAGAATGTAAGAATGTTACCTTGTAAATATATGTGTGTGCATGTGTGGTATATACATACATAGATGTGTTTTGCTTTAAATGCATATGGATCATGTCTAGGAGTATGAACATATAAGTGATCTGAGTTATGATGTTAGTATATTCCAATGAGAGTATGTGTGTAGGCAAGATCCATGTGTGTGTTTGTATGTATATATATATATATATATATATATATATATGCGCATGTGTGTATAGTATATATATGTGTGTAATAAACACATAAACATAGGTATTGATGTGGATGGATGTACCAAAGTGCATACATATATGGGTATGTATGTATGTATAAGTGTACATCTCATAGACATAAACACCTATGCTTATGTATTGAAACACATATATGTATATGGATATATATATATATGTGTGCGCGTGTGTATAAGTGAGCACAAACATGCGATGTTGAATATACATATAACAATGGTCATGTATAGTTTATAAATAATGTAACTTGTTTTGAACAAAAGCATGTGTTTTATCATTAACAATAACATGTGTTAGGAACCAAGGTGTAGAAAATCGGTTTTTCCTATCAAAACTACTATTTTCGAGTAACATACACGTCACCAAGGAAACTAAACAAACATACCACAAGAGATTGGGTGAACCACGGACACCATAGACCTTTTCAGTAGACCAAAGATGTCCATTGATTTATAGGACGTGTAGGTCAGACCCACTAGTTTATCGAACGCTCATACTTGCTAGACTAAACACGGACTTGAGGTGAGTTTCACGACCCCTTTTTACTGTTTTATTTTTGGGGAAAAGCATGCATTGTTTACTTGTTTTAAAATGAATTCCTAGCTGCCCGATATACATGAGACAATATGTTTATAGAGTACTCACAAAGCCCTCGTGTAATTAGTTTACCGTAACCATTAGCTATGGACTTAGCCTAGAAACCCATGAATAGATCTATTGGGTTGACACCCCCACTCTTGGTTAATCGCTCTAACCCGGATACATACGAAAAAAAAGTGCTTGTATTTCTTTTATGATGATACATTGCCTTTATTGTGTGATGTATGAGGCACCACTTATCACTGATCTTAGCTAGACAATGACAGGTCAGTCAAGGATTTCATTAAACTTTACATTTTCAACTATTTCAAAACCTGTGAACTCACCAACTTTTGTTTACAAAGTTTTTATGCATGTTTTTCAGGTAACTAAGCTATGGATGGAACTTAGGATATGTTTTGGGCATTCATTCACGACAATCACTTTTAGTGTTTTCAAAACTTACGATCCTGTGTTGGGTTTTAAACTATATTTTCTGATGGTTGTTGTCGTTTAACAAGTTTGGTACTTTTACTATTAAATAAATATGAATGTTTGCTCAAATCTTGTGCTTGAAAACCTTTTGTGGTTACATCCCGCGTTTCCACCTAGGCGGGGTGTGATAAAACTGGGAGGGAAGTAGTGTTTGAGAAGTAGAACCAGATTCTTGTACTTGTTTCAATAAAAGACTCATAAATGATATATAGAATTAGTATCCAAAATTACCTACAAGTCTCAATAAACTTACAGATATAAATATAAATACAGTTGTTCTTATGACATTATACCTCCTCCTTAGATGGTTAACTTCATCAATTTCGTTATTGAGAAAGAGACAAGTTCCATACTTGTCACTTTCTACTCTCAATTTGTCTAAATATAACAATATACATATATTTAGAGACTTAAATTAACATTAACGGTTACTTTATAATACCAGATGTCTAATAGAAATTAGCCTTTCAGTCCTTAACCTTGCCATATTGTATAACAACCATAACATATACATATAACCATAAGAAGAAGATAAGAGAAGATCATTAAACTCAGACAAAATATAACCATAAACAATCACATCTATGACATTACCTTCTCATCGATCAATATCAGCTCCATCTTAAAACTTTGATTCCATTTTTCGTATGACTCGGCCCTTCATGTACCACATTTCTTTGGTTGGGTTGAGATCACATACAAAACTAAGATTGTTGTCAGCGTCCATTAACATGGCTTTAAAGAACTTCTCTGGATGATATGATGGTTAGGAAAAACTCTGTAGAAATTTAAAAACTGATTTTATAAATAAAGAAAGCTTACTTATGATTATACCTGCAGCATAATTAATGAACCACGCTTCCCTATGTTAATTTAAAAGCTGCCTCTTAAAACTTCAAACTTCGACAGCTGAACAGATACTCAACAGGTGTTCATAATATCTGCTTGTTAAGAAAAGAGGTCAATTATTGCTCTGAATAGATGTCCGTTAATCGAGGCTAACGAACAGATGTTGTTGAGCTCAACAGTGCTAAATTAAAGTGGCCCACATATTTTCTTAAATATTTTAAGCATATTAATGACATCATTCACATCATCGATGCATTGTTGACTCACCCCTAAGATTGATACATCAGCTTTCCTATGTTATTCTTGAATCTAAGTATAGATATAGATAAGAAAACAAATTAGAATGTTGTTGTTTGTCTGAAATATTTAATATACAATATATATATATATATGGTGCATTTAGTATACCTTATTTTTAAAATCCTCTAAAAATTTTGAACTAAATGGACATAAAATATACTGTGGCCAAAATGATGAAAATCAGAAAAAATATATATATATATATATATAGACTGAAAAGATGTATATTGTTCTTGTATGTTTATATCGGAACAATGGGTCCTATTAATAAGCTTTTGCATATAGTCTAAAAAAGGTATATAGCCTAACGGCTGTAAAATTGATTTCAATTAGTTGCCATAATCTTCTATTCCGGGAAATGATGACATTGCTCTGATCCCCCTTGATTCACTTTCCAACACTCGCCCTCAAGTTGAGTAGTGGGATTCCCGATACTCAGCTTGTGCAGGCAATTGTTATGAAGTCTTCCGTTGACTGAATTTGTTAGTATGTCTGCTAATTGATCCTCTGACCGGATAAACTGAAGTTCTATTGTTCCATTTTTGATTTTTTCCTTAATAAAATGCTTGTCGACTTCTACATGTTTTGTACGGTCATGTTGTATTGGATTCTCAGAAATCTGTATAGCTGCTTTGTCGTCGCACAAGATTTTGCTTGCTTCTTTCTGAATGAATCCAATTTCAATAAGGAGCTTGCGTATCCATAAGACCTCCGCCAGTCCCCTTGCAATACCTCGGAATTCAGCTTCAGCACTAGATAGAGCAACTACCTTTTGTTTATTACTCCTCCAAGTAACCAAGTTCCCTCCAACTAACGTGAAGTGTCCTGATGTAGATCTTCGGTCCTGTTAAGCCCCTGCCCAATTAGAGTCTGTGTAGGCTTGAACCCTTTAATGTTTGTTCGGTTGGAAGAGAATACCATAGCTAACCGTCCTTTTAAGGTATCTGATAATTCTTCGAACAGAATCCATGTGGTTGACTTGGGTTGGTTCATAAATTGACTAACCACTCCCACTGCATATGCAATGTCTGGGCGAGTGTGTGAGAGATATATGAGTTTGCCCACTAAACGTTGGTATTTCCCTTTATCTGCTAATTTTGCTCCTTCTTCCATGTAGAGGTTTTAATTGGTCATCAGCGGTATATCAGCTGGTTTGCAGTCAATCATTCTTGTTTCGGCAAGAAGATCAAGAATGTACTTTTTTTGACATATGAAGATCCCTTGCTTTGAACTTAGGACTTCAATTCCAAGAAAGTACTTTAGTCTTCCTAAATCTTTCATCTCGAACTCCTTGAATAGATTTGCCTTTAGCTTTTCCATTTCTTCTCTATCGTTCCAGTGATAATCATATCATCAACATATAAAATTAAACAAGTTACGAGTTTACCTTTTCGTTTGAGGAACAAGATATGATCAGAATTGCTTTGTTTGAACCCGTATTTCTTCATAGCCAACGTAAATCTACCAAACCAGGCTCGAGACGATTGTTTAGACCGTAGAGGGTCCTTTTCAATCGACACACTTCTTGGTTTTTGAAGTTATTTGTGAATCCGGGAGGTGCTCCATATATACTTCATCTTTCAACTCTCCATGAAGGAAGGCATTTTTAACATCAAATTGATGAAAAGGCCATCCTTCATTTGCAGCAACAGATAACAGAACACGGATTGTATCGATCTTGGCTACTGGAGAGAATGTCTCAGAATAGTCGATCCCATATGTTTGTGTATATCCCTTGGCAACCAGCCGAGCTTTATATCTTTCTATTATTCCATCTTGTTTGTGTTTAATGGTGAAGACCCACCAACATCCAACTGGTCGCTTTCCTGAGGGAAGGGTACACTTTTCCCAAGTCTCATTTTTCATAAGCGCATCCATTTCTGTTTACATAGCATCTTTCCATTCCTTGGACTTCAAGGCTTGTTCTACGGAGTTTGGAAGTTGCTCATTAAGGAGGGCCGTAGTGAAGGCTTTAGCTTCTTCAGTCAATTTTCCATTGGCCATATTAGCCATGGGATATCTAGTTGATCTTGTCTCCTTTTCTGGAGAATATCGTTTCGGAGGTACTCCTCTATTGGCTCTGGGAGGTAAACCATATTTCTTGGTTGTTTCATTTTGTTCTTCCTGTATTGATTCCTCTTAATCTTCCTGCATAACCTATTCACTTGCTATTTCACTGTTAGATGTATCATTTGGAAATTCATTATTAGTCCATACTAGGAGCAGGACTCTGTGGTTCCTCATTTTGAGTGGTTTGAAAGTTTTGAGGTTCACCACT
This sequence comes from Ambrosia x helenae, assembly GCA_030844895.1. Lineage (NCBI taxonomy): Eukaryota > Viridiplantae > Streptophyta > Magnoliopsida > Asterales > Asteraceae > Ambrosia > Ambrosia x helenae. Next base: position 39,605 of record JAUTDX010002470.1, on the reverse strand, counting down.
TTGAGGTGCAGGTGCAGGTGTAGGTATAGGACAAAGAGATTCTTGGTCAGTGGCACGGGGATGTAAGGAAGCAGGTGAGTCTCGTTGGGTACTGTGATGATCTCTGCTTATTGATGAGGGAGCCCATGTTAGCCAATCCAGTGGGTCAATATGCTTCTTCTCCCCCTGACCACTATATTGGCAGGTGTAGAAAAATTCGGTCTCAAGGAAGTCACAATCAAGAGTAATGTACACATGTCGACGTTTTGGAGTGTAACACCGATATCCCTTTTGATCGATTCCATACCCTACAAACACGCATTTTTCTATGCATGGGCCTAGTTTTCCTCGATCATGTTTAGGGATATGAGGATAGACAGTGCATCCAAAGAGTCGTGGTTGTAAAGTGAGAGGAGGAGGAACGTTGGTAAACTTAGAAAGGACTTGTATAGGGGTTTTAAGATTAAGCGCTTTTGTAGGAAGACGATTAAGTAAGTATGTGGCAGTTGCAGCTGCTTCTGGCCAAAAAGATGTGGGAACTTGAGACTCAATTAGGAAGGCCCATGTGATTTCTAAAAGAATACGGTTTTTCGTTCAACAGTGCCATTTTGTTCAGGAGTGTAGGGCACGTCTTTTGATGAATTATTCCTTTTTTTTACAGAATTGTTTCATAGACTCATTTATGTATTCTCCGCCATTGTCAGATCTAAGAATTTGGATATTAGTTTTAAATTGAGTTTGTATCATAGTATAAAAAGTAGTAAATTTTTCAAAGACCTCGGATTTATGTTTCAAAAAATAGATCCATGTCATACGAGTGCAATCATCAATAAATAAAACAAAGAAACGAAAGTTTTGTCCCCCATTAACCTCCGCGGGACCCCACACATCAGAATGTATTAAAGAAAAAGGAGTCGCACCCCTAGTATTATTTAAACGATACATATGCCTGTGACTTTTAGCTAGGACACACGTCTCACAATTTAGGGTTTTATTGGAAGGAAAGAGTTTTGGAAATAAAATATGTAGATAGCTACTAGACGGCTGTCCTAATCTCCTATGCCAAAGCCAAGCTTCTCTATTTGTAGTCCCATGAGCAAGCATCACATTCCCCCGTTGAGTCACTTCGTCCACATAATATAATCCTGATCGTTCAGTGCCACGCCCAAATAATCATTCCCGTCCTGATATCTTGAAGAATACAAAAGGTTGGATGCATCAAGACGGTGCAATTTAACTCTTCTGTAATGTGGCTAATGGATAACAGTTTATATGACAGGGATGGAACATAGAGGCAACTTTTTAGTTTTAAAGTTGGAGATATTTCAATAGGTCCTCCTACTTTCACAGGAACATCCCCCCATTAGCAGTTTTGATATTGTTGATTATAGGTTTAGTTTTAGAAATAATATCAGATTTATCATAGGTCATGGTGTCAGTGGCACCACAGTCAAAAATCTATGATTCGTCTGTTTTAGTGCAATTTAATTTGAGTTATATTAGCCTGTCGAACACTTAATTTTTTATTTTTTAAGAAAACTCTATTTTTATTTCTGAAAAACGAAGGTTTAATTTTATGAAACCCTCTAAAAAAATTTTGGGGTTTTATTCTAGTTCCCTTATACCCCTTCTATGAACCAAGGCATTTTTATGTTTAAAAAAGTGATCTTGTCCTACAATACCTTTTTTGTTTAGAAAATTGTTTCCGTTGTTTTTTCAAGGTGCCATGATTACCGATGGGCGATGATCTCAAGTCATCATCAAGCTTCATCTTAACCATACCTTTTTGATTTAAAAAAGATTGTTTTCTTTTTTCATTATGCAACGATTCCTTACCCATATCACATACCTACTTTCTTTGCTCCATATAACTTTGTTCTTCTTCTTTATGTAACAAATAAAAATAAATTGGGGAAAAGAATTTAGCGTTACATATCGGATTTGAGGTTAAACCCTCAACCCGGTTACCTCCATCCATAGCGTCTTCTTTCTCAGAGAAGGCTTTCCCACCGAAGTCCTGTTCTTTCTGGTCGCCACCGCCGCTGGTTTCGCCGGCGTTGCTGGTGGCGACGGATCCATTCTTTCTTCCTATTATTTCTGACCGGCGGTGACCCTTGGTAACAAGTCCGGGTCGGCATGATTCGGTGGCTGCAAGACCTACTGCAATTCCTTGTGATTTTGAATCACTAGGGTCAGTTCCCAGAATGCTTTGGTAAGCCACTCCCTTATTATTACTGTTGTATGTAACCACCAAAGTATCCCATACCGATTTAGATGTGCGAAACTCGATTAGGTTGCCAGTGATTTGTGGTTCAATGTTTGTATAAGCCATGAAAACACAACCAAATCGTCTTGTTCCCACTGCTCGAATCCTTCATCATTTGGATTTGGAGGGTTCGAGGTTAAGTGTGTTAACAAGGCTTTCGATTTTCCGCCTATAGCGACTCGAATCATTCGTGTCCATAGAGCGTAATTTTGATTATTGAGATTGATTTGTAGACTATCGAATAATTTCGGGTTTTGTGGCTTGAAATTTTTTAATAGGTTTGCGAGTTGTAAGAACAAGTTGGAAATCGAGTTGCCGTCTTCGGACATGGTGGCTTGGATAAAAAGGGATAGATTACTCGGTAAATGATGAGCAAGTCAGTTTACGAATGCTGCTCTGATACCATGATGAAAATCAGAAAAAAAATAGACCGGAAAGATGTATATTGTTCTTGTATGTTTAGATCGGTACAATGGGTCCTATTAATAAACTTTTGCATATAGTCTAAACAAGGTATATAGCCTAACGGCTATAAAATTGATTTAAATTAGTTGCCATAATCTTCTATTTCGGGAAATGATGACATTGCTCTAATCCCCGTGATTCACTTTCCAACACAAAACAGTCACTAAATCTAACACTATGTTCCAGAGTTTAAAAATAGAAGGAAAGGAAAGGAAGCGGAAAGAAAGGGGAACAATTTTGTGTTCCAGAGTTTCATTAAAGGAAAGAAGTGGAGAGAAGAGGAAGGAAAATTCCTCCAAATAACAATCCTTCCAAAATGGAAGGAAGCGGAAGGAATGGAAAGTAAGAAAAATTTAAAGTATTTCATTTACCAATTTACCCTCTCATTTAACCTATAATAAAATCTTAGAAGGGTATAATTGTAAAATATACGTTTCTTTTCTCTTCCTTTCAACTGGAGAACACATAAAATCTTTAGTTTCTTTTCTTTTCATTTCAACTCGGGAACACGAAATCAAACTATATATTTTCCTTTCTTTTCTCTCCTAATATCCCTTTCTCTTCTTTTCTTTTATTTAGTAAACTCGGGAACACAGCGTAAAGTTAAAACATTCATATTCTTGTCTTATATCTGCAAGGAGTCAAGTCACCGTAAGTGTGTTTAGACTATACCGTACGAGGATCTACTAAAAATATAAGGAAATATTTTGTTTATTATTCCATACCTTAAAATGGTCGTTTCTTCAACTACATTTCCGCTTAAAATCACAAGAATATTAGTGGTGTGATTTCACTAATATTTTATTTATATATCTTTAGATCGGTATGCTACATTAAGCTTGTGTGCTCATACTAATAAAACATAGTCTATCAATACAGTCTAATACTCCCTCACAGTCAGAACGAAAAGACTAAAAAACATAAAAACAAGAACAATAATAAACCGTAAAAAATACGATCTTCAATCTCGATTTAAGAATCCTGCCAAAACTCTGTTATTTTCAATACCATCCGCAGTCTTCAAACCATAAGCTTCAATAATAATCCACAATTTTGAATGATCACGTAATCCACCAAGAGGCATCCAATGCGACAGCGCAACGAAAACGAGTAGTGGCGAGGCGGTAGACCGTAGTCTTGCAGGCGGCACAGCTTGGAACCATAGTCCGATGAGCGACGGTGGCGCAACGACAAGGAGCAGCATGATGGAGTAGCGAAACCAACAACAACATGATGTCGTGCATCATCAGTGTAGTTGTTTAATCTGGAATATTAAAGACATCAATAGATTCAACGCATAGTGTGCCACGATCAATGGAGGCCACCACCAATTTACTAATTTAATAATACCAATCAGTTATTATTAATTGAAGCAAAAAAGCAAATAAGTGGAAGATTGTGCACATGCGATGGCAACAAAAAAAATATAATAAGACTTGACAGTAGAAGATGGTGAGTTTTTGGTGGTTGGCTAAACAGATGGCGGTGGTGAGAAGCAACACCGTCTCAAAAAAAAAGAATTTTGATAAATGGCTTGAAGTTAAAACCGAAACCAAGATGTTATTTATAACAAGAAATAAGAAACATGAAAAGCAAGACTAAGTCGAACGACGGCCGGACAGAAATGTAGTGGCGGCACGCCGCCCTGTTTGGGGTTTTTCTCAAGTTGTGATGGCTTCGGTTTGGTTATTTGTGTGTGGCGTGGCAGAAACGGTATAAAGCCTATGCTGACTCTGATACCATGTAAAATAATAGAAATATTGATTTAACACTATTGAATAGTTATGTTACAATATATAAAGCTCATAAGGAACCCTAAAACCTAACTAAGCATGTGGGCTGATACTAATAAAACATAGTCTACCAATACTCCCCCGCAGTCAAAACAAAAAGACCGAAAAACATAAAAACAAGAACAATATTAAACCCCAAAAAAATATAGTCTTCAATCTCGGTCTAAGAAATATGCCAAAATTCCATTATTTGCAATAACAATCCGTATTCTTCAAACTACAAGCTTCAATAATAATCCAAAATTGTGAATGATCTCGTAATCCAACAAGAGGCGGCACAACAGGAGACCATAGTCCAATGATCGTAGTGGCACGACGGCAAGGAGCAAAATGACGGAGAAACGAAACCAACAACAACATGATGTCGTAGCATCATCAGTCTAGTTATTAAATATGGAAAATTAATGACATCAATGGATTCAATACATAGTATACGACGTTCAATTGAGGCCACCACCAATTTACTAATTCAATAATAGCAATAAATAATTTAAGTGGTAGATTGTGGTACATGTGATGAAAACAGAAAAACAATAATAAAAATAAGGCTTGACATTAGAAGATGGTGAGTTTTTGGTGGTTGGCTAAATGAATGGCGACGGTGAGAAGCAACACCGTCTCGAAAGAGAATTTTGGATAAGTGGCTTGAATTTAAAACCGAAACCAAGACGTATTTAGAACGGGAAAAGAGAAAGATGGAATGGAATGGAAAACGAAATCGAACAACGGCCGAACAGCACAGCAGTCAAAATAAAAAGACTGAAAACCATAAACAACAAGAACAATAATCTGAAAAATACGGTCTTCAATCTCGGTCTAAGAATTATGCCAAATAACATTATTTTCAATAACAATCCGTAGTCTTCAAACTATAAGCTTCAATAATAATCCACAATATTGAATGATCTTGTAATCCAACAGAAGGCATCCACAGCGACAGGGCAGCGGCAACGAGTACTAGCGAGGCGGTAGACCGTAGTCTTGCAGGAGCATGACAAGAGACCATAGTTCAATAATCGGCGTTGGCGTGACGGCAAGGAGCAGCATGACAGAGAAGCGGAACCAACAACAACATGAGGTCGTAGTATCATTAGTGTGGTTGTTAAATGTGGAAAATTAATTACATCAATGGATTCAATGCATATTATGCCACATTCAATTGAGGCCACCACCAATTTGCTAATTCAATAATAGAAATCAATTATTATTCAATTTAAGCAATAAATGAATTAGGTGGTAGATTGTTCCACATGCGATGACAACAAAAAACAAAAAAAATAGTAAAATAAGACTTGACAGCAGAAGATGGTGAATTTTTTGTGGTTGGCTAAACGGATGGTGGCATTGAGAAGTAACACCATCTCGAAAAAGAATTTCGGATAAGTACCTTGAATTTAAAACCGAAACCAAGACGTTATTTAGAATGGGAAAAGAGAAAGATGGAATGGAAAACGAAGTCGAACAATGGTCGAACAGCACGGCAGTGGCGGCATGCTGCCCTGTTTGGGATTTTTCTCAAGTTGTGACGGCTAAGGTTTGGTTATTTGTGCGTGGGGTGGCAGAAATGGTATAAAGCCTAGGCTGGCTCTTAAACCATGTAAAATAATAGAAATATTAAATTAATGTTACGATAAATAGACCTCATAAGGAACCATAAAACCTAACTAAGCCTATGAGATCATACTAATAAAACATAGTCTAGCAGTACTCCCCCACATCCAAATCAAAAGGACTGAAAACCATAAACAACAAGAACAATAATAAACCCTGAAAAATACGGTCTTCAATCTCGGTCTAAGAATTATGCTAAATTCCATTATTTACAATAACAATCCGTAGTCTTCAAACTATAAGCTTCAATAATAATCCACAATATTGAATGATCTTGTAATCCAACATAAGGCATCCACAGCGACAGGGCAGCGGCAACGAGTACTAGCGAGGCGGTAAACCGTAGTCTTGCATTAGCATGACAAGAGACCATAGTTCAATAATCGGCGTTGGCGTGACGGCAAGGAGCAGCATGACAGAGAAGCGGAACCAACAGCAACATGAGGTCGTAGTATCATTAGTGTGGTTGTTAAATGTGGAAAATTAATTACATCAATGTATTCAATGCATAGTATGCCACGTTCAATTGAGGCCACCACCAATTTACTAATTCAATAATAGAAACCAATTATTATTCAATTTAAGCAATAAATGAATTAGGTGGTAGATTGTTCCACATGCGATGACAACAAAAAACAAAAAAAAAATAATAAAATAAGACTTGACAGCAGAAGATGGTGATTTTTTTGTGGTTGGCTAAACGGATGGTGGCATTGAGAAGTAACACCATCTCGAAAAAGAATTTTGGATAAGTACCTTGAATTTAAAACCGAAACCAAGACGTTATTTAGAACGGGAAAAGAGAAAGATGGAATGGAAAACGAAGTCGAACAATGGTCGAACAGCACGGCAGTGGCGGCATGCCGCCCTATTTGGGATTTTTCTCAAGTTGTGACGGCTAGGGTTTGGTTATTTGTGTGTGGGGTGGCAGAAATGGTATAAAGCCTAGGCTGGCTCTTAAACCATGTAAAATAATAGAAATATTAAATTAATGTTACGATAAATAGAGCACATAAGGAACCATAAAACCTAACTAAGCCTATGGGCTCATACTAATAAAACATAGTCTAGCAGTACTCCCCCACATCCAAATCAAAAGGACTGAAAACCATAAACAACAAGAACAATAATAAACCCTGAAAAATACGGTCTTCAATCTCGGTCTAAGAATTATGCCAAATTCCATTATTTTCAATAACAATCCGTAGTCTTCAAACTATAAGCTTCAATAATAATCCACAATATTGAATGATCTTGTAATCCAACATAAGGCATCCACAGCGACAGGGCAGCGGCAACGAGTACTAGTGAGGCGGTAGACCGTAGTCTTGCAGGAGCATGACAAGAGACCATAGTTCAATAATCGGCGTTGGCGTGACGGCAAGGAGCAGCATGACAGAGAAACGGAACCAACAACAACATGAGCTCGTAGTATCATTAGTGTGGTTGTTAAATGTGGAAAATTAATTACATCAATGGATTCAATGCATATTATGCCACGTTCAATTGAGGCCACCACCAATTTGCTAATTCAATAATAGAAATCAATTATTATTCAATTTAAGCAATAAATGAATTAGGTGGTAGATTGTTCCACATGCGATGACAACAAAAAACAAAAAAATAGTAAAATAAGACTTCACAGCAGAAGATGGTGAATTTTTTGTGGTTGGCTAAACGGATGGTGGCATTGAGAAGTAACACCATCTCGAAAAAGAATTTTGGATAAGTACCTTGAATTTAAAACCGAAACCAAGACGTTATTTAGAACGGAAAAAGAGAAAGATGGAATGGAAAACGAAGTCGAACAATGGTCGAACAGCACGGCAGTGGCGGCATGCCGCCCTGTTTGGGATTTTTCTCAAGTTGTGACGGCTAAGGTTTGGTTATTTGTGTGTGGGGTGGCAGAAATGGTATAAAGCCTAGCTGGCTCTTAAACCATGTAAAATAATAGAAATATTAAATTAATGTTACGATAAATAGAGCTCATAAGGAACCATAAAACCTAACTAAGCCTATGGGTTCATACTAATAAAACATAGTCTAGCAGTACTCCCCCACATCCAAATCAAAAGGACTGAAAACCATAAACAACAAGAACAATAATAAACCCTGAAAAATACGGTCTTCAATCTCGGTCTAAGAATCATGCCAAATTCCATTATTTTCAATAACAATCCGTAGTCTTCAAACTATAAGCTTTAATAATAATCCACAATATTGAATGATCTTGTAATCCAACATAAGGCATCCACAGCGACAGGGCAGCGGCAACGAGTACTAGCGAGTACTAGCGAGGCGGCAGACCATAGTCTTGTAGGCGGCGCAGCATCACGTAGAAGCGGAACCAACAACAACATGATGTCACATGATGTCATAGCATCATCAGTGTAGCTATTTAACGAGGAAAATTAATGACATTAATGGATTTCAATGCATAGGATGTGACGTTCAATTGAGGCCACCACCAATTTACTAGTTGTCAATTATTATTTAATTTAAACAATAAAGAAATTAAGTGGTAGGTTGTAGCACATGCGATAGCAACAAAAAACAAAAAAAAATAAGACTTGACAGCATAAGATGGTCAGTTTTTGGTGGTTGGCTAAACGGATGGCGGCGTTGAGAAGCAACACCGTCTCGAAAAAGAATTTCGGATAAGTGGCTTGGATTTTAAACTGAAACCAAGACGTTATTTAGAACGGAAACAAGAAAGATGAAACGCAAAACAAAGTCGAACGTCGGCTGGACAAGACGGCAGTGGCTACACGTCGCCCTGTTTGCTGATTTTCTCAAGTTGTGACGGCTAGGGTTTGGTTATTTGTGTGTGGAGTGGCATAAATGGTATAAAGCCTAGGCTGACTCTGATACCATTTAAGATAATAGAAATACTGAATTAATATTATTGAATAGTTAGGTTACAATATATACAGCTTATAAGGAACCCTAGAAACCTAACTAAGCATTTGGGCTCATACTAATAAAAACATAGTCTACCAATATAGTCCAATACTCCCCTACAGGCAGAATGAAAAGATTCCAAAACATAAAAACAAGAAAAATAATAAACCCTAAAAAATGGGATCTTCAATCTTATCTATGTTATGAAACTAAATTATGGATGACACCTTTGTCAAACCAATAATGGTACATTGTCTCCCAACATACTTTGTGTACCAATAATAGAACTTTGTCTCACAAATAGTTTATATCCTTTGTAGTATAAATACTAGCTCAAGGAAGATGAGAAGATGCACCTCATGTATACACTTTCATAAGTGATACATTTCTCTACTTCTTAATCTCACAATCTTTCTAAAGTTCTTAAGTTTTAGCACTAATCTTGTGTTAATTCTTGTTATATTATAACACGTTATCAGCACGAGTCGCTAACATCCTAATCAAGAAAGGCTTTAAGCACAAAGACATCCATTATAAGCACTGTAAGCACTTCATTAATTTTCTAATATACATTGAAAAAAAAAGCAGGGACTAAGTATAGAAACAATTTATAATGGACATTTGATAACTATGGGACTACTAACACTCTAACTTTTATTTACGCATCTAACCTTTATTTACGCATCTAACTTTTACTTTTATGGCAACTAACCTTTATTTATATATGCACGCTAACATTTCATTTAAAGCTTACGTTTATTTATGTGTACTAATTTTTGTTCTTATTATTGGGCATACTAATCTTATGTATTATGAAATAACTTTTATTTAATACCTCACTAATTATCTATTTACAAATACATATATATAACCGTTGTATAACGGCTATAAACGGTAATATAACCGTTATAAAACGGGTATAATTTATCCCTATAAATTACCAATTATCAATTTGTTTTTCACTAAAAAATAAACACTCTCCTTCTCAAGATTGTACAAGATAATTTCTCAAAGATGATTCACCCAGTTTTGGTGTTGGCCGCCATAATGTTGATAGTGATTTCGTTTTTAATTGCTAATCTCCCACCTGAAAAATTTTAATCTTTTCTTATTCGTTTACTTATTTGTAGCTCTACCAATGTACTTTATCTCAGTTTATATAAGTAAGTAGATCTTAATATTTATCTTATTTGTGTTTAGCAATAAAATGGCAGTCATCTTAAAAATTGAATTTCCGGCTCTTAATATCTCCGAAGACAATTATATGCCATGGACGGCACATGTTAAGCGACATCTAAAATCAATGGGTGTTTTGGGAACGATAACGAAAGGAAATAATTGCACCGAACAAGACAAAGCAAAAGCTGATGTCTTCCTTCACAAACACATTGATGAGGTACTACAATTTGAATATTCAAATTGTGATGATCCATACGTTTTATGGAAAGAATTGAAAAGAAGATTTGATCATCAAAGGGAAGTTTTACTTCCAACTTCTAGAAATGAATGGAACAATCTTCGGTTCCAAGTCTTTAAAAAAGTTAATGTGTATACATCTGCTTTGTTTAGAATATGCTCAACGCTCCGATTCTGTGGGCAAACTGTTACCGAGGAAAACATGCTGGAGAAAACTTTCTCCACATTTCATGCATCGAATATAAACTTCCAACAACAATATCGATTGCTAAATTTTAGAAGATATTCTGATCTAAATTCATTTCTCCTCGTAGCAGAGAAAAATAACGAGCTATTAATGAAAAAATAATCAAGCTCGTCCCACGGGATCACTAGCAATTCCAGAAACAAATGCTATTAGCAATGAAAATAAATACTCTGGAAGACAATGGGGAAAAGGCCGTGGCCGAGGCCGTTCTAATAAAAATCGTTTTAATGGTCGCAACCATTCTTTCAAAGGTAATAATAATTACAAAGGTAATTCTTATGGCCGTGGACGTGGCCGCGGCCGTGGTCGTGGACGTGTCCAAAATCAAAGAAATACTCATTACCATGCACCACAAAATAACAATCCCAACCAGTATAACAAAAGGAATGAAGCTGGTAGGTCCGAAAACAATGGCACTTCCTGTTTTAGATGTGGAAACACAAACCACTGGTCAAAGGCTTATCGTAAACCATCACATTTATGTGAACTATACCAAGCCTCTATCAAAAGAAACGAGAAGGAAGTTAACCATGTTGATAACTTTGATGAGAATGTTGAGTTGAACGCCGCAGACTTTAATAATGATATGGAACTCTGAAAACAAACGTTACTAGATCATAATAACTATATGAAATTATGTATTTCCCTTGTATGACTATCTTTATTATGTTTTATTGTATTTCCTTTGCATGTAATGTTTTAACTAATAAATAAACTTCTTATTGAAAATTTCGTAAAAGTCTTCTTTATAAGCTTATTATTTTTCTTCATATTTTCAAGATTAAAATGAATACAACTGGAGCACAAGGTCAAACAAATGATGCGGATATATGTGTAGCGGATAGTAGAGCCACACACACTATATTTAAATGGAAGAAATATTTTTATGAATTGAACTCAACAAAATGAACCATTAATACAATATCTGGTCCTACGGATTTGATAGAAGGTGTGGGAAAAGAAATTTTAGTATTACCAAATTGTACAAAGCTTTTGATTGAAAATGCTTTATTTTCCCCCAATTAAATGAGAAACTTGTTAAGTTTCAAAAGCATATATCATAATGGATATGATACTCAGTCAAGGACTGTTGATGATGAAAAATATTTGCACATCATGAGCAAAGGTCACGAATTAGAAAAACTGCCCATGCTCCCATCTGGTTTGCATTATACATATATTAATGTGCCTGAGGCACATATGGCAGTTAAGGAAAGTCCTTGTGATCTTAAGGCACTTAACTTATGGCATGATAGATTGGGTCATCCAGGATCTACGATGATGAAAAGAATAATTGAAAACACTCATGGACATCCATTGAAATATCAAAAGATCCCACAATCAGATAAAATGCCCCTATGCACATCTTGCTCACTTGAAAAACTAATCACAAGACCTTCACCCTTAAAGGTTGAAAAGGAATCACCAATGTTTCTTCAAAGAATTCAAGCAGATATATGTGGACCAATTCATCCACCATGTGGACCGTTTAGATACCTCATGGTCTTGATAGACGCATCTAGCAGATGGTCTCATGTCTCTTTACTATCAACTCGTAATGTTGCATTTGCAAAATTTCTTGCTCAAATAATCAAATTACGAGCACATTTTTCTGATTATACCATTAAAAGGGTGAGACTTGATAATTCGGGTGAATTTACATCACATGCTTTCAATGATTATTGCATGGCTGTAGGAATTATTGTCGAACACCTTGTTGCTCATGTACACACACAAAATGGTTTAGCTGAATCATTGATCAAACGTCTACAACTAATAGCTAGACCACTAATAATGAGAACGAAACTTCCTATGTCTGTTTGGGGGCATGCAATTTTACATGCCAGCTCATTAATTCGTGTAAGACCAAGGGCAAATCATAAATACTCTCCCCTACAACTTGCTTCTGGCCATGAGCCAGACATTTCTCATCTTAGAATTTTGGGTGTGCAGTGTATGTACCTATTACACCACCACAACGCACAAAAATGGGTCCCCAAAGAAGGTTGGGAATATATGTTGGATATGAAACAGCCTCCATCATTAGATATCTTGAACCTTTAACAGGTGATGTATTTACAACACGTTTTGCTGATTGTCGCTTTAACGAGACAATGTTCCCGGCATTAGGGGGAGAAAAGAAAAAACAAGAAAGTAATGTCTCATGGTGTGTGCCTTCATTGTCTCATCTTGATCCAAAAACAAAACAATGTGAGACAGAGGTTCAAAAGATAATACATCTGCAACAAATTGCAAATCAATTGCCTGATGCATTTACTGATACAAGTAGAGTTACTAAATCTCATATACTAGCTGCTAATGCTCCGGCTCGAGTTGAGATTCCAAATAATCAAATAGATAATGAGATGGCTCATGAATCTCAGAAGCGTTTGAAACGTGGAAGGCCAATTGGTTCGAAGGATAAATATCCTCGAAAAAGAAAAAGACATGAAAAGGAAGTTGACCATATAGATAATGATCATAATGAAACACCGAATACCAAAACCTTTCATGAGGAAGAGATGAATGATACTAATCAAGAGATGTCAATCAACTATGGTCATGCGCATATCTCATGGAACCGACATGAAATGGAAAATATTGATGAGATATTTTCTTACTTAGTAGCAAGTGACATCATGAGTGGAGATGATGATCCCAAACCAAAATCCGTCATTGATTGTCAAAATAGACATGATTGGGATAAATGGAAAGGTGCTATGCAAGCTGAATTAGATTCACTTAACAAACGCAAGGTGTTTCGACCTATTGTTATTACACCTAAGGTCGTAAAGCCTGTAGGGTATAAATGGGTTTTTGTAAGAAAACGAAATGAGAAAAATGAAGTTACAAGATATAAAGCTAGACTTGTAGCTCAAGGTTTTTCTCAAAGACTAGGAATTGATTATGAAGAAACGTATTCTCCTGTTATGGATGCTATTACGTTTAGGTATTTAATCAGCTTAGCAGTTTCTAAAAATTTAGAAATGCGCCTTATGGATGTTGTTACAGCTTACTTATATGGATCACTTGATACTGACATCTATATGAAAATTCCTGATGGATTTTAAAATGCCCGAAGCATTAAGTTCAAAACCCAAAGAAATGTATTCCATCAAATTACAAAGATCTTTATATGGGTTGAAACAATCTGGACGGATGTGGTACAATCGTTTGAGTGAGTATCTTGTGAGTAAAGGTTACATAAATAATCTTATATGTCCATGCGTCTTTATTAAAAAGACTACATCAGGATATGTGATCATAGCGGTATATGTTGATGATTTAAATATAATTGGGACACGCAAAGAAATTCATGAAGCACTTGGTTTTTTTAAAGAAAGAGTTTGAAATGAAAGACCTTGGAAAAACAAAATATTGTCTCGGTTTACAGATAGAGCACATGAATAATGGAATACTTGTGCATCAATCAACTTATACAGAAAAACTCTTAAAGCGCTTTAACATGGATAAAGCAAATCCTTTAAGCACCCCGATGGTTGTTAGATCACTCAATGTTGACAATGATCCATTTCGCCCATGCGAAGATGATGAAGAGATTCTTGGTCAAGAGACACCATACCTTAGCGCAATTGGAGCTCTTATGTATCTTACTAACTGTACAAGACCTGACATTTCTTTTGCATTTAATTTGTTAGCAAGATTTAGTTCAGCTCCTACTAAAAGGCACTGGAATGGGATTAAACATATTTTCCGATACCTTCGAGGTACAGTTGATTTAGGCTTGTTTTATCCTAACGATTCAAAAGTAGGGTTAGTTGGTTATGCAAATGCAGGTTATTTATCCGATCCCCATAAAGCAAAATCTCAAACTGGATACGTATTTACGAATGGAGGAACTACGATTTCATGGCGTTCTCAGAAACAAACACTTGTTGCAACATCCTCAAATCACGCTGAAGTTATTGCACTACATGAAGCTTCAAGAGAATGTATATGGCTAAGATCTATGTCACAACACATATTGACATCTTGCGGACTAGAGAAAGATCGAAGTCCGACTCCTATCTACGAAGATAATGCAGCTTGTGTCTCGCAGATGAAAGAAGGGTATATCGAAAGTGACAGAACAAAACATATACCACCAAGATTCTTTGCATACACTCGAGACCTTATTAAAGACAATCAGGTTGAGATGAGATATGTTCATTCCAGCAACAATTCAGCTGATCTTTTCACGAAGGCACTCCCTACAGCAACTTTCAGGAAACACGTTCATGACATTGGCATGCGTCATGTACGCATAATGTAATGCCTTATAAATTACAACTTCAGGGGGAGCCACAAACTGCACTCTTTTTCCCTTAGCTAAGGTTTTTTCCCATTGGGTTTTTCTTTAGCAAGGTTTTTAATGAGGCAGTACTTCAAGATCCCGAAGTTTGCAAAGTGTCATCCAAGGGGGAGTGTTATGAAACTAAATTATGGATGACACCTTTGTCAAACCAATAATGGCACATCGTCTCCCAACATACTTTGTGTACCAATAATAGAACTTTGTCTCACAAATAGTTTATATCCTTTGTAGTATAAATACTAGCTCAAGGAAGATGAAAAGATGCACCTCATGTATACACTTTCATAAGTGATACATTTCTCTACTTCTTAATCTCACAATCTTTCTAAAGTTCTTAAGTTTTAGCACTAATCTTGTGTTAATTCTTGTTATATTATAACAGTCTAAGAATTATGCCAAAATTCCATTATTTCCAATAACAATCTGTAGTCTTCAAACTATAGGCTTCAATAATAATCCACAATTTTGAATGATCTCGTAATCCAACAAGAGGTATCCAATGCGACAGGGCAGCGGCAACGAGTAGCGGCGAGGCGACAGACCGTAGTCTTGTAGGCGGCAAAGCAAGGGATCATAGTCCAATGACCGGCGGCGGCGCAACGACAAGGAGCAGCATCACGGAGAAGAGGAACCAACAACATGATGTCACATGATGTCGTGGTATCATCAGTGTAGTTGTTTAATGCGGAACATTGATGACATTAATGGCTTTCAATGCATAGTATGTCACGTTCAATTGAGGCCACCACCAATTTACTAGTTGTCAATTATTATTTAATTGAAGCAATAAAGCAATTAAGTGATAGATTGTGGCACATGCGATGGCAACAAAAAAAAAGACTTGACAGCAGAATATGGTGAGTTTTTGGTGGTTGGCTAAACAGATGGCGGCGGTGAGAAGTAACACCGCCTCGAAAAAGAATTTTGGATAAGTGGCTTGGATTTAAAACCGAAATGAAGACGTTATTTAGAACGGGATATAAGAAAGATGAAATGGAAAACAAAGTCGAACGACGGCTGGACAAGATGACAGTGGCGGCACGCCGCCCACTTTGGGGTTTTTCTCAAGTTGTGACCGCTAGGGTTTGGTTATTTGTGTATGGCGTGGCAGAAAAGGTGTAAAGCCTAGGTTGGCTCTGATACCATTTAAGATAACAGAAATACTGAATTAATATTATTGAATAGTTAGGTTACAATATATAGAGCTCATAAGGAATCCTAGAACCCTAACTAAGGCCGTCAGCTTTTTTATTTTTATTTTAATTTACAGTTATATAGGAATCTATTATATTAAACTAGTTAACAAGCTGACCCAAACAATACTTATTTAATAAGGATAGAGATAACGTACAAAGGAACCTTAACGTGAGAAGCGTAGGAAGCAATCTCAATCATTAAATTAACAAGATGGTTGGATGGTGATTAAAAACCTTAATCATACTTCGGTCAAACTAACCAAGGGTAAATTAGGAAAAAAAGTCTAAATTTGTTTAAAATCGTAAAAAACAGAATCAAAATAACGAAAAATCAAAACATAATTTTTCATCGATTGAGATCGATTAACCCAATCTGAATGATGACACAATCAAAATACAGAAAACAAACATCGAATACATTCATTATCAGTACTTGAAATTAAAAAATAAGAAAAACAGAGCATTATAATTATACAATAATTCAGTCAAAAATCATATGAATCAACATTAACAACGCACGTATTATTTGTCAGAAGCACTCGATTTTGATTCTAGAAGAAGAATTAAAGATAAAAATGGGTTATAAAAAAGTTGCAGGCGAAGAAGATGACTATGATAACAGGGATCTTTAAACGTACTCATTATATAATAATCTATTTTTGGACGCACTCATTAAAAAATTTGGAAAGCATTCATTAAAAATTTGGAAGCACCCATTAAACGCACGTATTGAAAATTTTGGACGCACTCTCAGTTATAAAGTGCATTTAAACAAAAAGTTAAAACGCACTTATTGTAAATGTAGTCAACAAAATTGGTGTATTTTTAAACGCACCTCTTTTGTATCCTAAAAATTCAAGTGCGTCCAAAGTAGGGGTGTGCATGGTCGGTTTTTACCATTAACCATAACCATAACCGCTATTTCGGTTATGGGATTTTCGTAACCATAACCATAACCAAACTTCGGTTTTGGTTAATCGGTTATGAATTCGGTTATGGTTATTTCGGTTATTAACCAAAAAAATCAACCAAAGCTAACTTTCGGCTAAATTAAAAAATTAAAAGCCCATGGGTCTTAAAAACTCAGAACCTACAATGATAGACTTAGCTTGGGTATTATTTTATAAGTTAATCAAGACTACCCTTTTTAGTTAAAGTATCAATGTGGGATCCCTTTTAATAATACCAAAAAAACATATTTAACCCCTTGGTTACAACTTACAAGTTTAATTCATCATAAAAAAAAAGAATACTACATCAATAGCATGTTGTTAATAACATACTTTTATCATAGTAAAAAAAACCTCTATATAGTTAATACAGAACATAAATTTATTACATAAACTTAACAATACAAACTCGGTTCGGTTCGGTTATATCGGTTAACCAAAGCTTCATAACCATAACCATAACCGCTCGGTCGGTTATAGAAATTTCATAACCATAACCATTGGTTATGTTAGTTATCGGTTAAAATCGATTCGGTTATGTCAGTTATGGTTCGGTTATGTCGGTTATAGTTAATTTTTGCTCACCCCTAGTTCAAAGTCCAAAGGTGTCACACACCCTTCAATACAATAGTAAGAAATAAATAAAGAATCTCAATTCTCTCACACACCCTTCAATCCCCTCTTTCTGTTTCTCTCTCTCCATCCATCCTTTGTAACCGAGCTTCTTAGATCTATCAAACACCCTTTGTAACCGAGCTTCTTAGATCTATCAAACACCTTTAGCACCAGAGTACCACCCAACTGTCCAAGAGTTTCAAGATCCAATTAGGTATATTTTTAAAATAGAACAAGAAGCTTCAAGATATGAGTTGTAAAATAATCCCACCGGTTTGACGCACTCTCAGTTATAAAGTGCGTTTTAACAAAAAGTTAAAACGCACTTACTGTTGACATCGTGACTCTATTAGAAACAGGAGAGAGAAAGGGGCATGGTTGGTTTAGAGAGAGAAAGTGTAGAGATAGAGAGAGATATGGAACACGTTATATAGTGATGGCTGGCATTCGTCATATATTAATTCGACATGGATTGGATTGGGATGAATCCTTCACGGTAGTTTGGGTTCACACTTCACATCAAAGATTTGGAGGGTGTTTGGGATTGAGTTTGGAAATGCAAAAGTGCTTTTGGTCAAAAGTGCTTATTGGCTTACGACTTTTGAAAAGGAGTTTTAAAAAAAGTGTTTGGATTAGCTTTTGGGATGGGAAACGTCAAAAAGTCAATAGATTGTTATTTTTTTAAGTGTTTCGCTTAACTTATTGTGAATATTGGTTGTATGGGTGATAAATTTGTAATTTTTTTCTAAAAGTCAAAAGCCAAAACCAAAAGTGCTTTTGTGGTATTTTGTGGTAGACAAACAGCTTATTGACTTATTGGCTTTTTGAAAAAGCCAATAAGTCAATAAGCTGTTTTGTAACTCAATCCCAAACACCCTCTTGGTTTTTTTAATCATTTGCCTTTTTAGCCCTCATAAAGAACCAGAAGAAGCCGACACGAATTGGATTGGGATCAATTTCTGTTGACGGATCCGAATCGTTGTGGTGTGATCTTCTGATACTTTTTGATTAATCATACGATTTAGGGTTGTGAAAGTGGGTGGTTGTAGTGGTAATTGTGAAAGTGAGAGGGTGTGTGACGGGTGGTTCTGTTCAAATCTGGAGGTTGCAAAACGTGGGCGGTGGTGTCTGATAGTTTAATCATGGTTAGGTTAAAATGACAGGTGGCAAGTTCCTATGGCTTCATACACTTTTTATGTTAAGGATACTTTGTATCCTATACTTTCTCATTTAATAAAACGGTTTAAACTAGCTATCCTAAATATAACATGTTTAACAATCAGATTAAGTACATGACAATCCTAATAATTGTCGTGTCATGTTTTGCTTAGTCAGCGAAATTGTGTTCCATACTACGGGCTTGTCCTATAAAGCATCCAATGCTACACATGGCAAGCTCAGCCAACAGCTCACTTAATGATGTTCTTATTATCAAGGTCAAAGATGATGCACCTCAACCAACCCGTAATCAAGAAGTAGCAACCCCTTCTCTGACAAAGTCCGGTCCCGAGAAAGACTACGAGTGGTTCTCAGAGGACGATTTAAATATCGATTGCCTCACCGAAGAAACGAGCCATGAAAAGAGAAACCGATGTATAAACATCGTTAAAGGGGTATTGCTTCTATCACTTTTAGCTTCTGTTGTATGCACATTTTCGATTGCGCATTTGAAAGTGCTAGAAATGTGGGATGTTGCGGTATGGAAATGGGAATTACTCGTGTTGGCGATTATATGTGGGCGGTTCATCGCTAATTGGACAATAGAAGTGATTGTCTCGCTAGTCGAGGTCAATTTTTATTTGAGAATAGGTGTTTTGTACGTCGTGTATGGGGTAAGGAAATCAATCCGGAATGTCATTTGGCTGGCTTTAGTCGCGATTGCAACACATTTCATCGTGGCGCGCCTAAATGACATTCCTCCGGTTTTAAAGAAAGTTATGGTATGTTTACTTGTGGGCGTGCTTATGTGGCTTTTAAAGACGATCATAGTTAAGGTTCTTTCGGCTTCTTTCCATTTGATAGCATTCTTTCGTCGGATTAGAGTGTCGTTATACAAGCAATATGTGATTAAGAAGCTCGGCAGGGATCTAGTTACCAAGAAAAACCGAGAGGAAACGTGCGGTCATAGCAAGTTATATGGCTGGGCACTCGGGATAAGAAAGCAACCGCGCTAAAAGTGAGACTGATAATAGAGATTGTACAAGCGGGAGATCTACCGTGCTTGTCTACAATGGAAGAGAATCTACCCGTCCGTTCAGATGAGGAGGAAGAGGACGAGTCTTCGTTACGTAAACGACACAAAAAAGTAAAAGGTCCTCCTAATCATATATTCCGCAGCGTAGCTACACGATCCAAGTAATCAATCTCACTCTCTTAATACTATCGAGTATCAATATAACGTCTAGCGAGGGTGTTTGAATGCGTTTAAACTAGAGGTCAATGTTTTCAAAACCGGCCGGACATCAGACAGGTCTCTTTACCGGTCCACTGGTCGGACCGGTCCACCGGATGTAAAAACCGGATGGTGTCGTAAAATTAAGGGGGTAAAATTTGGAAAAAAAAAATATTAAAACATCCGATTCAACCTCTTAAAAACCCGGTTAAACCGGTCCGGTTCCCGGTCCGACCGTCGGGTCACCGGTCCAACCCCCGGTTCATTGCACAAGCGGTTAGGGATGGCAACGGTCGGGTATGTGTCGGGTTTGGCTAATACCACACCCATGCCCGGTTATACAATCTCATCCCATACCCGTCCCATTACCCGTCGGGTTTTTTACGGGTATTACCCGTCGGGTATAGAGCATACCAGCGGGTTTCGGGTATGCCCGTTGGGATTTTCATGTATATATATTTTTTCTTTCTTTGGTGATTTATGTTTTAGAATTCTATAATATATTATATTGTAATAAAAACATACGTATGATCATCAGTTCATCACCATACTAATATTTGAAATATTTATAATAAAAATATATATATATTATAATATGTATCTCAAGAAATATTTTTATATTTTGCAGCATATAATATAAATAATAATGTCATTAAACTATAAATTTTTCAATAATGAATCTATTAAAATGAACATTAAGTGAAGAAAAATATATATAAAACTTAAAAATTAGCGGGTATATGTTTCGGGTAAACGGGTATTTAGTTTCGGGTAATCGGGTCGGGTATCGCCTAATACCATACCCGTCCCATACCCGCGAAATATTTTTTTCCCAATCCCAAACCCGTCCCATACCCTTTAGGTATCGGGTATACCCGTCCCAAATACTACGGGTTTCGGGTATACCTGTCGGGCTCGGTTTTTTTGCCATCCATACAAGCGGTCCAATACCCCGACCCGGACCGGTTTGACCAACGGTTCCGGTCCAACCGGTCCGATCCGGGTTTCAAAACATTGCTAGAGGTGGCATAATGAACGGGTTGGATAACATACTAAAATGGGTAGGTTTTTGGTAGGGTTGAACATGAATCGGTTCAAGTTGATTACGGGCTAAAAGCGAACTTGTATAACTAATGTTCCGTATTTTAGATTTCATAACCAATGTTTTTAACGTCTATTTTTTCTCGTTTAGTAGTCCTACTGCAACCCATGAGTCCTAATAGCTAGTTATGTATTAAAAACAAACTATATATTGATCAATTCTATTGTAGGTTTGGTTAATGTGAATCTACACATATAATACCATGCGTAATGAAAATTATAGGGGATGTATGAGTTTGATAACACCCCTAAGTCATCGTCCACCTAGGCGTTTTAGGAGAATGAAAAGGGATGGAAATTTTATATTATAAGGCCTAAAGAGGAGAAAAATATGAAAAGTAATTATTGAAAGGGTATTAAGAGGTAAAAACTAATATTGGCATCTCTAAAATTATGCCCTTAATATTAGCTGTCTGTTTTGTATAGTCAAAAGTAGTTAATTTGTTTCCTATTTTATTGCCTTGTATTTTTGTATATATTGCTTGTAATCTCAGTCAAAGATCAATAGAGTGAATTCCATTGTTACATGGTATCAGCCTTTATTCGATCCTCTCTTCATCTCTCATTCTTCCCCAATGTCGCAGCATGCTTCCTCTTCTTCTCCCACCTCCGAAACTACCCTACCCATGGCTACCCTCCTCCGCATGCTTACTATCAAACTTTCCTCTACCAACCATCTTTACTGGGTCAACCAAATCACCCCACTCCTTGCAAATCAAAAGCTTCTCGTCATGTTACTGGGTCTATTACAGCCCCACCGAAAACCCTAATCATTGATTCCAAAGAACAGGTTAATCCTGCCTACACGGCTTGGTTCCTGTCGGATCAACACATTCTCATCATGAATTCCTCACTCACAGAGGAAGCTATGGCCGAGGTTCTCAGTCTCACCACCTCACATCAGATGTGGACCGCCCTTGAGGCTGCCTATAGCAACACTTCTTTGGAACGTATGCATCTGCTACGTGACAACCTTCGTCAATTAACGAAAGGTTCTTCAACCGTGGCTAAGTTTGGTCGTAAATTTAAGGCTACTTGTGACCAGTTATTAGCCATTGGGCATCCTGTGAGCGACACTGATAAAACTCACTGGCTCCTATGTGGTCTTGGTGCCACTTTTGAAAGCTGGTCCACCGCTATCCGCACCGCTCGTGATCCTCTTCCCTTTCGTGACCTTCTCACCAAGGCTGAAGTCAAGACCAGTTCCTGTGCTCCCTTCATCCTTCTCCTGTTGCAACCGTTTCCTTTGTGGCTAACCAGAATCGGGCCCTACCCCGTCCAACAACAACAGACCTAGTTCTGGTTCTTCATCTCGCCAGTAGCCCCATTCCAGCTCCTCTAAAGGTCAGCGTAGGCCTCCCCACTGCCAGCTCTATCGCACAAATGGCCACTATGCCAATAAGTGTCCGAAGTTGTCCTCCTTTGTCACCACTGCCTCTAGTGACGAGGACCTTGCTCGAGCCTTTCATGCTCAATGCCATGTCACCAATGACGATCCGGACTAGACTGCGGATACCGGCGCTGATCATCACATGACTGACGAAACCGGTAAACTCCATTCTTTTACTCCTTACACTGGTTCGTCTTCGTTTTATTTGGTAATGGGCTCTCACTTCCTATAACTCATAAAGGACATGTTTCAATTAATAATCAAGTGTCCTTAAATGATGTTTGGTTGTTCCATCTTTAACTAGAAACCTACTTTCTATTAGCATGTTGACGAAAGATTATCCTGTCGATGTCCTATTCTCAGACACGTTTTTTCTTATTCAGGACCGGAAAACAAACCAGCCTCTCGCTCAAGGTCGGTGTGAAAACGGTCTCTACGTGCTTCAGGATAAATCTTCGGCTTGTTTGCTTCTGTTTCTTCAAATAAAGCCTCGTTTGAGCTATGGCACAATTGTTTGGGGCATGTTAATTTTGATGTTATTTCTATTTTAAAAAGACATGGTTGTTTATCTTTTACATCTATTTTGCCAAAGCCTAATATATGCTCTCCTTGTCAACTTGCTAAAGCCCAAAAATTACCATTTAATTCAAACCACAAACGTGCCTCTCATCCACTTGATCTCATTCATTGTGACTTATGGGGACCATCTCCAATCACCACTTCTGATGGTTACAAGTATTATGTTATGTTCATTGACGATTATTCACGATTTATGTGGTTATATCCACTAAAATTGAAAACAAAATTTTACTCAACATTGCATAACTTTATGCGGCTTGTTCAAACCCAATTTTCACGAAAAATTAAAGTTTTCCAAAGTGATGGAGGTACGGAATTTGTGAATCAAGATGTGCAAAAAAATTTGAAGAAAATGGCACAATTCATCGGTTCTCTTGCCCCTACACCGCTCCACAAAATGGCCGAGCCGAACGAAAACATCGGCATATCGTAGAAACGGGTTCAGCTATGCTATTTCATGCACACATTCCCGCCGTTCATTGGGTTGAGGCGTTTAGCACAGCCACATTCATCATTAATCGGCTACCAACCAAAGTTTTAAACGACAAATCTCCCTTTGAAATGCTCTTTTCTACTAAACCCGTTTACACCAATTTTCGGGTTTTTAGTTGTTGTGTTTATCCGTACCTACGTGATTATGCCCCTCACAAACTTGCACCACGTAGCATTCCTTGTATTTTTATGGGGTATTCACCACAAAATAAAGGTTACAAGTGTTTTGACCCGACATCTTCCCGTATGTATGTCACACGCCATGCTCGCTTTGATGAGACTTTCTTTCCCTACAACAATGAAACCTCACATACAAATTTAGCCAACCTTTTTTTGTCCACTTTCCATGAACCTATGACTTTCCCTACTGTTACCACCAACCCAACCACTTCTGCTCCTTTGGCAGACCCTCAACATTCATCTAACTCCCCATATTCCTTATGCAAACCCAACATTCCTCTTACACCACCTACTGATAACATTCCTTCCAACAATGCCCCACCATCACCATCCTCCAACAATGACCCCCCATCACCTCCCTCACCTACGGACCCACCTACTCCACCCTCACATCCACCAGAACCGCCTTCCGCTATGCTACAACCCACGGCCTCATCCAGCTCCTCATCGGCTCATCCAATGGTCACCCGTTCTAAAGTAGGCACGTTCAAACTTAATCCCAAACACACTGCCTATCTTGCCCAGGCTATGAAATCATGTCTTCATGCAGCCTTGTTATCCACTGTTGATCCAAAAGGCTTTAAAAGTGCCTCAAAACATGCTCATTGGATGGAAGCCATGACTACGGAGCTTCATGCTTTACATCGGAATCATACTTGGTCTCTTGTACCCCGTCCCACGAACACCAATGTAGTTGGTTCGAAATGGGTTTACCGGACTAAGTTTCATTCGGACGGCACCTTGGACCGTTACAAGGCCCGTCTCGTTGCCCAAGGTTATACACAAATACCAGGACTAGACTTTATTCATACGTTTAGCCCCGTTGTTAAAGCCTCCACCATTCGTGTTGTTCTCTCTTTAGCGGTCATTCATGGCTGGTCACTTCATCAACTTGATGTTAACAACGCGTTCCTAAACGGGTCTCTCTCAAAAACAGTTTACATGGAGCAACCTCCGGGTTTCGTTGATCCGAAATTCCCCACTCATGTTTGTAAACTAAACCGAGCCCTGTATGGTCTCAAACAAGCTCCTCGGGCTTGGTTTCAGCGGCTTAGTTCCTTTCTTGTTGCTTACGGTTTCTCTTGCATCCGGGCAGACCCATCACTCTTCATTTTCACTCATGGCAATTCGATAATGTACCTTCTATTTTTTTTTGGACGACCTCATCCTTACGGGGAACAACTCATCTCTACTAAACTCAATTCACTAGTCGGTTACATAATGAATTTGCTATCAAAGATCTCGACACTCTGAACTACTTTTGTTGTGTTGAAGTCGTTCAATCCGACTCCACTCTCTTTCTCACCCAAACAAAATATGCCAACAACATTGTAACTCGTGCCGGTTTACATCATGCTAAACTCGTACCCACCCCTCTGTCCACCTCCGACTCTTTCACCTCCGATCCTACCTTCTACCGCTCCATTGTTGGTACTCTTCAATACCTTACCATTACTAGACCGGGCTTAGCCTATGCCGTGAACCAAGCTTGTCAGCATCTTCATGCCCCTACCGAACACCACTTTCAATTGGTTAAAAGGATACTTCGATATGTTAAGGGTACTATCTCACATGGTCTTGTGTTCACTCGTCCTAAGTCCTCCACTCTCTTAGGATACTCTGATGCAGATTGGGCAAGGTGCATTGAAACTCGGAGGTCAACATACGGTTACTCCATCTTTCTTGGAGGCTATCTTGTATCATGGAGTGCAAAGAAACAAGCAACAGTTTCAAGATCGAGCTGTGAGTCGGAATATCGTGCTATGGCCAATGCCGCTGCTGAAATAGTTTGGCTCACTCATGTTTTAAAGGAATTGCATGCTTTACCACCTTCACGTCCTACTCTGCTATGCGATAACCGGAGTGCTTTATTCATGACTCAAAACCCGGTGTCTCATAAAAGAGACAAGCATATCGATTTAGATTACCATTTTGTACGTGAATTGGTTATGTCAGGAAAGCTACATACAAAGTTTATACCTACCAAGCTTCAAGTCGTGGGCATTTTTACTAAAAGTCTACCACGTCCACAATTTGAACACTTTCGGGATTTGCTTCGTGTATGTCCACCGCCTGTGCGCTTGCGGGGGGATAAAAACTAATATTGGCATCTCTAAAATTATGCCCTTAATATTAGTTGTCAGTTTTGTATAGTCAAAAGTAGTTAATTTGTTTCCTACTTTATTGCCTTGTATTTTTGTATATATTGCTTGCAATCTGAGTCAAAGATCAATAGAGAAAATTCCATTGTTACAAGAGGAGTTAACCATTACACATTTTTTGAATGCGCGTTATGATGCTGATATGACGAAAAATGCCTTTTAGACCATCCGTAATGTTTAATGCCCCTAAGCGGCATTTTTGTCACATCAGCATCATAATGCCCATTCAAAAAAATGTGTAATGGTTAACGGCCCTTAATACATTTTCAAAATTACTTTTCATATTTTTTTCTACTCTTTGGGCTTTATAATAGAAATGTCCCTCCTTTTTCATGCCCCTGTAACGCCTAGGGGACAATGTTGGGGGATTAGCAAACTCATTCACGGCTCTATAATACCCATTATGCATGGTCTCAGGGCATTAAACGTTACAGATGGTCTAACCATAAAAGATCATAATTGCCGGTCTATCATACGCTTTAATTATTTCGATGATGATTTAATTATCCTCTTTTTTAATCAAATGAATATATGATTCTGTTAAACTCTTTATTTCTGTGAATTATTTGTTTGACCTAAAAAGTCAACATGTATATCTTATGTCTCTATTAACTGTTATCCCACATTAGGCTTAGTTTGGAAGATTTGACGCATCGGTTGGGCGAAGGAAAACTTTCTAAAGCAAAAGCAAAAGAACCATTTGCCGGATCAATGTGTAAAAAAGAAATAACCCAGCAAGGTTTCGCTCATTGGATGGTAAATTATTTCTTTTCAAATGATTTTGTTAAAATTTACGCAGGCAAACTCAACTCAAAAGATTATTATTCTGGCGGGTGAGAATCAAACTCCCACATTTGTTGTCAATACAACTGATGTAGGACAACTCCTATATCATGCAATGGTATTAGTGTATAACATTCGACTCTCCTTATAGGCAACGTCATCGTTGTGTTGGGAATTATGGTATCGAATACGAAGCGGAGGCGGTTTATATATTTAACATAAGGCGATTATATATAACTATCTATATATATACTAGATTTATACCCCGGGAGCGTCCCGGGGTTGAGAAATCTAATATGACATATCAATTTTACATACGAAATAGACTGATGCGCTTTACAGTTACATGCAGGAAAGCTTCGGGTAGCACCTAACCTAAAACAATTAACAATGTATCTCCAATGTTAACGTCTAACCTTAAACAATGTATAACTCTAATATTAAAAACCTAACCTAAAACAATGTACAACTCCAATGCTAACGCTTGTTGTAAATAGAATTCATATTTACTTGTTTGAACATAATTAATGACTTGCCTATACATGATTAATAAATAACCTGAACACTTAGTTTTTTTTCCTGTATGAACAAAACCCCACAAAAAATAGTCGTTTTTTTTCTCCGTTTTTTTATATAGCACTATGGTACTTGTTGGAAAAATAATATCATGTCAAAGTTTTTCTATATAAAATTAGATTTATTTCTCTCATGTTTCCTCCCATAATTTTTAAACGTTAATATCTTTTATATACGAGATTTTTGAAAGAAAAAAATTACACCAAATTAACGATCGCTTTATTATCTTTCCAACGAGTACTATAGTGCTATATAAAAAACAGAGAAAAAAACGACCAAATTAACGAGCGTTTTATTATTTTTTCAACGAGTACCATAGTGCTATATAAAAAACAAAGAAAAAAAACGACTATTTTTGTGGGTTTTGTTCATACAGGAAAAAAAAACACACAAAGTATTCAGGTTATTCATTAATCATGTATAGGAAAGTCATTAATTATGTTTCAAACCAGTAAATATGAATTCTATAATATTAGATTTATACATTGTTTAAGGTTAGGCGTTAACATTGGAGATACATTGTTAATTGTTTTAGGTTAGGTGCTACCCGAAACTTTCCTGCATGTAACTGTAAAGCGCATCAGTCTATTTCGTATGTAGAATTGATAAGTCATATTAGATTTCTCAACCCGCGACGCTCCTGGGACATAAATCTAGTGTGTGTGTGTATATATATATATATGTTTGTTAATTTATTAATCCAATTAATAAAATATTCTCAATCAGGGTCTCATTAAACGCGTATAAACAAATAAATAATATAAACAACCATTGGAGGTTTAGTAATGAACATTTGATGACTACACCGGGAATGTAACACGCGGGTCTCAGTTAAACGCGTATAATCTTTCAACTCTGGTATTCTCGCTCGACTAAAATTTCTCGTCTACGCCCTAACGTCCATGAACACTTGCTCTTAAGTGTTCGTGTCTCGATTATAATTTTTTTGTTTTGAGCTCATTATCCACGAACACCTACAAAACACATGCGCGCTAATAAATAACTAAGACCGACTAAAAGTACACAATAAAAGACTAAAATATATACAAAAGTAACATATAATAAGGTGTTTTCACCAACACATCACACCCCCACGCTTATCTTTTTTCGTCTCGAAAAAATTATATATATACTCTGCTCAAGACATTATCACAGACTAGCACCCCAGTCACCTATCATACTTTAGCTAAGGTCCAAAGTCAAACCTCATTTACAGATAAGTATTAGATGTGTTAATTCAGCAAGTCAAATTGATTTCCATTTAAAATAGAATTAACCCGACTAAATCTAACATGCTTCCGGTTTTTATTTTCATGCAACACACCCCTCACATTTTTTCACTCCACTCAGTTTAATATCTGGACTAGCATGTAATGCGCTAGTATGATTCACTCAAAACCAAACATGTAACTCTGTTATCATAGGCTTGTATAACAATCACACCTCAACTGTAGATAATGCACGTATCTAAAGGACTTACGGGTTTTGGTCTTCGGGTAAAGGTTGGATAGGCTAACAATTGGTTTAAAAACAAAGGTTTCAACACTCTTGAATGACCATCCTTATTCACTAAGCACCATAATACAATAATCACACAACTTTGGGCATATTTGACCCATAACACATACTTCTATTTTTTTTTCTTTTTTTTCACTTTTTTCATATATATATATATATATATATATATATTCTTTTTTTTCTTTCACAACTTAAACATAACTCAATCACTTGAACAAAACATAAACACAATGGATGGCATCAATTTATTACACAAAGGTAAACAGGTCAATTTGGGTAATAGGTTTAATCAAATGAAAGGGTATAGGCTCAACATGGGCTATTAAGGGTGATTTTAGGTAAACGGGTCAACACATAACAAATAAGTGTGTATCAAAAGAAAAAGGGGAAACCTAAATTGCCTTTATCATCTATGTGCATATCTAATCTACAACCTCGGTATGTATCAAATCACACAAGTTCTGCAACAGAGAAACATCTGGCCTACACTCAACAAATGAAAATATATTCAATCTATCATCTAGTAGGCTCAAGATCTCACAAAACTGGGTAAATGGGTTGCCGATGCGTGCATGCTTTTATTACCAATAGCTTGTTAACCCTAGTCAGGCAATTCTAAACTTTTTTCCTTAAAAATACTTGCTAAAAACGGTTCATATTACTTTTCCATAAATTAGACCATGACTAAGGATCTACTACCAAAACAATCAAGAAACAACGGGTATGTACTGAAAGAGCTGTTTTATGTCTGATTAGAATGCTTTTTAAGAACAGTTTTCAAGACATTTTCAATTTTTTTTTTTTTTTGACTCAAGAATAAATAAAAACAAAATTTTCCCACCCCCACACTTGAACGACACATTGTCCTCAATGTAAGATAGGGAATAAAATAAAACAGAAATAAAAATATATAAATATATAACAACAGTAAAAAGGAACATGCTCCCCTGGTTATAGGCAGTACGCGTATGAGTCTCTGCAGTTCCTCTCAATCGAGCCGTATAGCATTTCATTCGCGGCAGATAAAAAAAACATGAAACTAAGACTCAAAAGAAAAATAAAAACATAAAATTCCGGGATACTTATACACCGATGGTGTACAGATTTACCCTGCCTGAATGGAGATTGAGTACAGGCGAAGTAATCTGATTGTAATTTAAACTCCAAGCATTCCCATAAATCAAAAGAGAGTCAAAATACAAACTAAAAATAAAAGAAAAATAAAACAAAATAAATAAATATACAAAATATACAAGAATCAAACCTGAGTATCATTCATGGTGGTCTCAAAGAACATTTGCCCACCGCATTCCCGATGTAGGCTCGGTAATTAACATGCCATATCCAGACTTGCTTTTTCATGCATGGCACGACTATAAAGTAAACACGGAAACACTTCTTACTAGTTTGCCCAATGTCTTGCATTACCACCTTCTTAATCTTTGATCTCAAACTCCCATCCCCAACTCTGTTGGTTGCAATAATCACTACAGAAGGCGATTCGTGAGAAACTTGGGTCACCTCAGCCACCAGATCTTCAAGAGGTGCTAAGTCTTTGATTAGTTCTAAACATACAATTTCAAGTTTAGGAAGACTTACACCCTCTTCTTTTTCTTCTTCATCAACTACAACTGATACTTCTTGTATTTCTCCAACAAATACAGGAATGGATGTGGTGTTCTCCCTTACAACCTTCCATGTTGCAATTTGTTCATCTGTTCGGCTCAATTGTTGGACTATAGCCTCATGTCTCAACTTACTCTCCTGCATCATCTCCTTCATCAACTCCATGATTTCATTCAGTTTAGAATTTTGGTGATTATAATCTTCATGGTAGATTGAGCATGACATCCTCTCAGGTTCATAATCATCGCAATCCCACTTCAACTCATAGTTGTAGTTGATGTTTGACTGACAGTATCCCTCATATGCGAGACCCGACTTCAATTTTTCTTTCCAAAACATTGGATCTTTCCAAAACACTGGGCAATTCTCATATATGTGAATTTTCCCGCAACACTTGCATGATTGATAAGATCCATCCATGACCCCAAGACTTCACTTCCTGCACAAACTAAAATACCCGCGTAAAAACGAACAAATGAAATTAAAAAAAATAAAAAAAACAAAAAATATTAATTCTTTTTTTTTTGGATTTGAAGGCAAACAAAGTTAAATCAAACAAAAACCTACAACCCTAAGCGCACTAGCTCTCCGGCAACGGCGCCATTTGATCGCGTGTCGAAGTGCTAATCAAAAACTATATTAAAAACAACTCCTTAGCTACAAGGACTGCAGTATAGGGAGTAGGGTTGTCGAACCACGAGGAGTATGTGGTTAGTGTTAATAGTATTTTATTAATTAACTAACTAATTAAAAATAATATTTTATGAAGTAAAATGTTGTGGTGCTTGCAAAAGTTGAATTGAATTGATTTGAAAAGAAAACAATAATAATAAAGCCGTAACTCCCTCTAAACTTCGGGTTCTAGGTTTCACACAGTTTTCAGTTTAAAGATTGGGAACCACATAGACATAGTTCTGGAAATTAGTTAACTAGCTAGCAGCACAGATTCTTGTCATCAAACCCTATTAACTACCCAGTTGTAAGTGCCAAGTCTACCCTCTTTATGTCACCCAACCCGCTACTAAGTTTTGTCATCAACCGAACAAGTTGTAAAGAAAGGACTCAAAACACAGTTCAACTGTTTAATTAACTAATGCATCAATAATGTTTAAGATGTTTGTCATCACAAGCAAAAACAAAATCCAATACTTAAATAAACATAAAAAGCATGAAACCTAATCGAACTGTTCGTCTAGAGGAAGTTACAAAGATTTAGCCTTGCATCTTGGTCGCGTGCATGCCCCCCTTTTCTTTCTCTTGTGCGATCCTGTGTTCTGTGCGTCCCTCCAAGATTTCTTGCCGTCCAAAAATCAATGATTGCCTTTAAAATAATCCATCCGAACCCTCCCCTTGCTGGGCTTATCATTCTTTTCTTTTTTTCTTAATTCTTCACGTGACCAGTGGCCTTAGGCCCATTATTAACTCTTTGTTTATTTATTTTTTCATTCATTCATTATTATTATTATTATTATTAATTATTATTATTATTATTATTATTACTATAATCTTTCAACTCTGGTGTTCTTCGCTCGACCAAAATTTCTCGTCTACGCCCTAACGTCCATGAACACTTGCTCTTAAGTGTTCGTGTCTCGATTATAATTTTTTTGTTTTGAGCTCATTATCCACGAACACCTACAAAACACATGTGCGCTAATAAATAACTAAGACCGACTAAAAGTACACAATAAAAGACTAAAATATATACAAAAGTAACATATTAACAAGGTGTTTTCACCAACACATCACCATGGCCAGGAGAGATCCTTGGTTCATATGTAATCCAATGCCTCTTAAATCACCAACGCGTTTTGGGGCTTAATGTTAGTGGATGAGAGGAGAACTCCACAGTTAAGCGTGCTCAGGTGGGAGCACTACCAGGATGGGTGACCTCCTGGGAAGTCTCCACTGGGGCACCCAAAAACAAATTCGTGAGCTCTGGATGAGCAACCCATCGGGGCAAAGCGGACAATATTGGTGGTGAGAGGGGCCGGATGTTACATTAACTTTCCACTCAAGCATCATTAGCATTTACCAAACGACTCTGAACCCTTGGAATCTAGGATTCCTGCGGTCTTGAGTTGTTTAACACGATTCTCGCTTATGTGACCAAGTTTACAATGCCACACATACGTAGCATTAACGTCCAACTTATTACGTTTATGGAGATGTTACATAATATGTTATCCTTTTGGATTTCTATCTCATAGATTCCATTGTTGGATTTGAATAAAAGTAAAACACATCATTAAAATAAGCAGAAATAAATTCACCATTAAAGAGATACTTAAAACCTTGTCCATGCAAAGCAGAAACCGAAACAATATTCTAGTCACACTAAGAATATAATAAACATTGTTCAAAATAAGTTCTAAACCATAAGGAAGTAAAAGAACATATTCTCCTATCGCCTTCACAAAAACTCTTTGTCCATTGCTAACATGGACCTCCAAGTCGCCATGTTTCAGTTTCCTAATCTTTCTTAGTCACTGCAAAACATTACAAATGTGGAAACAACATCTTGTGTCAAACACCCATGTTTTGCTAGAAAAAACAAAGATTCAATAACATATATACCTGAGGACTCTCCTCCTAAAGCCTTGCTTGCTTCAGTTCAGCTAAATACTTAGCACACTTCCTCTTCCAGTGCCCAGTTTCATCACAATGAAATATTTGGCATCTTTTAGAGGTTTCTTGTTGGCAACAAATTTATCTTTGCCTTTCCCTTTTCCCTGATTGCCCTTTTTCTTGGTGTTAGAATTCTTAACTTGACCCTCCCTGGTCATCAGCACTGGTGCAGTTTTGCTAGGTATTTTCACCTCAGCAGTTTTGAGCATCTGATGCAGCTCTACAAGTGTCTTCTCCATCCCATTCATATTGTAGTTCATAATGAACTGATCATATGACTTGGGCAATGAGTTGAGGATAATATCCCTAGCCAACTAATCACTCAAGGGGGATTCCAGACTAGCCAATTGATCAACACACGCCTTCATTTTTGGCACATGAGCGCTAATTGATATACCCTCTTGCATACGAGTGGTTATGAGTAATAGCATCACATCAAACCTCTCATGACGAGCCTTCTGTTGCAACATTTCCAACAGGTTCACATTCATCTCGTACGCCATCATCTCATGCATGGTCCTTTGAAGTTTAGGGATTGTGGATGGCAACATCAGACATGAGACTTTCATAGAGTCATCAAAGTGCTTAGCATAGTCTCTATAAGCAGTAGTTTATTGGTTAATGGGTTCATCAGGGACTGGCGTTTCATGAACATACAGCTTGTTCTCTGCCTTGAGAACAATTTTCAAGTTGCGGTGCCAGTCTATGAAGTTGGAGTAGTTCAGTTTGTCCTTCTCTAAGATGGACTTGAGAGAGAATTGGGAGGCAGAATTGTTTTCAGTTGACATCTACAAAGTTCAAAATTTAATATATTAGTATTTTATGTTTTAAATATCCAAATTTAATTTTATGACCCAAAAATAAAATTTTAATTAGGATGAGACCCTGATTCATCAAGACACGGTGAATTGGCTTAACACTATCCACTAGTATGATTAGGTAGGTAAACAATGATTGTTAATTGTGCCCACGACACAACTCTCCATTTGGGGTTATCGCTTAAAAGCGATGTGTGTTTAACCCCAACTATGTCCACTTGATAAACAAGCAATGTTTTGTCCTTTACTGTTAACTGTAACACCGGCCTATGTTACACCGAAAACGCGACGATTACCTTCTTTCATGATAGGCGCCCAAATGCAGGGTTCAGCACTAACATTTTGGTTTCGATTTAGAATGAAGTGTTAACTCATTAAGGGTGGCATAAAACATCAATTTAAGATTGGATTTATTTTATAATTTACCATAAATATTTTTGAATGACTCGTAGCATGATGCGAGTTACACAACAGTTTATAAAATCCAATTTTATATAATTCGTGATAATTGAAACTTCTTTCAACACTCGACACGGTATAGTTTTAAAATACCCTATTTAAATTATGTTGGTCGTTTTGTCACGAATGAACTTGCTTTAATTTTTAATAAAAGTCTTTTAATAAATATGCTTTTCAGTTTTATAGAACTTGTTTTAATAAAACCGTTGCCATGATTGTAAAAAAAAAAATTATTTATTTTGGGTATCTGGATTATTTACAATAAATAAAACACAACCACAAAACATAATAATAAAATAAACGAATAGGGCCCCTAATAGGACGGATCCAATATCCGAGATCTCTATCTTCATGGAACCTGTTCGCCTTTTTATCTTCATCTTGATCTTGTACTTGTAGGATTACGATAATAAATTTGAAATACAAATAAAACAAATCTACTAATCCTATCTATTACACCGGATCCAATATCCGTAATAAAATACTAATCAATAAAAATAAAAACCATCACAAACACAACCATGACAAGGGTCAAAACCTAGGGCTCGATTCACATCACAATCCATGAACAACTAAAAGCTTTTGATCTTTTGTCAAAATAAATAATTTTTGACAAAAACAACATAGATCAAAATTATAACTTTACCATTTATACGCGCGTAACCATGGCTCTGATACCACTGTTTGGGAATCATGGTATCGAATACAAAGCGGAAGCGGTTTTATATATTTAACAAAAGGCGATTATATATCACTATATATATACACACACACATAAGTTGTTAGTTAATTATATTAATCCGATTAATAAAATATTCCTAGGATCTCAGTTAAACGAGTAGAAACAAATAAAATAATATAAAAACCATAGGGGGTTTAGTAATCAACATTTGACGACTACACCAGAATTGTAACACGCGGGTTACAACGAATCCTTGCTAGTAGGAAGTTCACAACCGAGCACGAACCAACCGAGAGCAACACTTTGCAAGGAGGAAGGCACGGCGGTGGTCAAACGGCGGTGAAGGTGGCGGCTGTTTTAGGGCCGGCCGAAGGTTCAAAGAAGGGAGGCAAAAGGTTGTATATTTTTGTTGTATAAGGGTCTGTTTGGTAGCCTTTTAATGAGGCTCTGAATCATTCAGCTCTGAATGGTTCAGTATTTAGACTGTTTGTTTCAACCTAAAAAAGGCTCTTAATGGAAAGATTAAGATCTGAACCATTCAGACTTAGTGCATAGCTGAACCATTCAACACTTAATCATTCAGAGTCTCTTAACCATTCAGACCTCTTAATGATTCAGCACTTAATCAACCAAACAACCCCTAAGTGTGTCTAGGGTTTACAACCTTAACCCTCCTTTTGTAAAGCATAATCTAACGATAAGCCCCCTTGTATAATATCCTAATATTCCTTAATATTAATATTAAGTTCCTCGAGTTCAAAACTATTATTATTTCACAAATAATAACCCACCTACACATGAACTTATCTGATTTGGGTACCAACGTGTAACTCTTTGGATCGTACCGAGTTGGGTTACGTTGACTTTGACTTTAATTACGATCGGACATACTATATGTCCAACACGTTGGTCATGGTTGGCGGCCTTCATATCTCCACTCCGAGTTTGTCTCTGATGCCACTGTTACAGTCTAAGCAAGATAACGCAGCCTAAAAAACTAGTCTTGTGGGTGAGAGGACCTATTTGGACTATAAACACCACATTTGTTACCTATACAACCGATGTGGACAAATCTCATATCTTAGAATGGTTTTAGTCTATAACGGCTTTGTGACTAGAACTATGAACACGAAAAGAGTTGCTTACCAATTAGTTTCTAGTGGGGCGAAAATCCTATAATTTTATAAGGTTATAGGAAAAACTAACATTTTAGTGTAACAATTTTTTTTCTCTTACTGATGAAGATGGAAGCATATGAAGAAAGGAGGACTTTAGCTTTATCCGTCAATGATAGAAAAACAGTAGTGGATGATCTCCATCATATAATGGATGCAATTGTGTCGGTTATGATTGGGATCATTTGGCTTATAATTTGTGGCGTGCCGGTTACCCATTTCTTGATATTTATCACGACCCAACTTGCTATAGGGGCATACGTGATTGGTAACACTGGCAAGGGAGTACTTGAGTCTATTGTATTTTTGTTTCTCATGCATCCTTACGATGTTGGTGATCGATGTGAAGTGGATGGCACGCAGGTAATGTGTATCGTGGATCAAATTATAGAATTTTTTTAACTTGTTTGCGTATGAATTGCTTCATTTCCGTTGTGTTTTTATCTCAAATCAATCAATTCGAAAGTATATAGCCTGCTTAATTGTGAAGTGATCGATTTCCTTTGTGTTTACAATCTCAAAAGGGTCAATACAAAAAGGTTTTGATATGTTTACTTATGAGTTGATTGATTTTTGTTGGGTTTTTAAGGAAAATCATGATTTGACCCACTAAAATTTACAAAAATAAACACATATAGCGTCTAAAATATAGAGACTTCTCGTCATATCCCATATGCTTTAGAGAGTGACACGTGGACTAAGAGGCTTAGATAGAAACTATTGAACTTGCATCGGATCCACAAACTAACCAACTAAAAGACGACACGTGGCTAAAGAGCTACTAGACGCTTGAGTTTTGTAGCGTCTTTAACCTAGACGTCAAGCCTGAAGAGTCTTTGGAGCACATTGAAACGTCTTTCTAAGCCTTTAAGTCCACGTGTCACACTCTGAAGCATATGGGATATGAAGAAGTTCTTTATTTTAGACGTTATAGATATTTATTTTCGTAAATTTTGTGGGTGAATGTTTTAATATTGTGATTTTCCCTTTTTATATCATAAGTGGGTCAATTCAAAGGTATTTTGACTAGTTTACTTATAAATTGGTCTATTTCCGTTATATTAGACCCGTTCAAAAGCATTTTGACGTGCTACTTACAAACTGATCAAGTTGTGCAGTATTTTTATCTCAAACGGGCCAATTCAAAAGTGTTTACTTGTTGGTCGATTTCCGTTTAGTTTTATTTGTTAATATCAAATGAGTCATTTCAAATGTATTTTACTCATTTACTTATGAATTAGACTAACTATGTTTTTTAATCTTAAAGAGGTCAATTCAAAAGTATTTTGAACTTTTTACTTATTAATTGGTCGATTTATGTTGAGTTTTTACGACTGTTTAAGTCAAAAGTACTTTGAGCTATTTAGTTATGAATCGGAATATTTCTACTCTGTTTGAAAAAGGTGAGTTGAAAGCCATTTTGAAAGTATATATATTTAACGTCTAAATTTTTTTCTACAAAAAGTTATTTTAATATGACAATAATACTGTTACTTATTATGTGATTATATATTTACTTGTAGAAAATGTTCAAAAGCTGTTACTAGTTAACCTAACCACACACATTGTCCATATTAGAAAATTTAACCTTCTCAACTCAACATAGTTTGGACCCAATATTGACCCGCCAATCGTGTTTTTGTTGGTTATAGCTAATAGTAGATGAGATGAGTATTCTTACCACCGTCTTCAAGAGACATGACAACCAGAAAGTTATATACCCAAATAGCGTGTTATCTACCAAACCAATTGGTAATTTCAGTCGTAGTCTGGCAATGGGAGACGAGATTGCATTTCTCCATCAACATCTCTACACCAAAAGAGAAGATTGAGGAATGAAAGAAAAGAATCAAAGAGTATGTAAACAAACAACAAAACTTTGTGTTTCGGTTCATAAAATTTTATTATTATATTTAACTACGCAATTAACGTTATCTATTTTTAGGTATGTTAAGGAAA
This sequence comes from Ambrosia x helenae, assembly GCA_030844895.1. Taxonomy (NCBI): domain Eukaryota; kingdom Viridiplantae; phylum Streptophyta; class Magnoliopsida; order Asterales; family Asteraceae; genus Ambrosia; species Ambrosia x helenae. The sequence continues at coordinate 1,331 of JAUTDX010002470.1, read as the reverse complement.
AGAACGATTTTTGGTTTGATGACCTAAACGATAGTTGTAAAAGGCGTGGAGGACATGAATACACTAAATATGGTGGTATGGCCAAACCATGTGGTAAACCATCATGATATGTCACGACGATGGGAAAGGAGAAGCGAGTTGATTTTAGAGATGGTAAAGGAGTTTAGGGATCTCGAGATTGACTACAAATGCCCCCTCTCAACATTAATATTTAATAACATTTGAGGAATGCCTAAGTTTTGATTGGGTACCCGTTGCTTGTTGGTGTGCAATTATGTGACACCCTATAATGTTATATATGTTTTAAAGGTGTTCTTTGAATAATTCAAAGTTATCGTTGACTCGTTGTATGAATATGTACCATATATAACTAGCAGGAACCCGCGCGTTACAGCGGGGTTAGCTAAGTTGCGAGTGTTTTGATTTGGTTGTCAGATTATGGTTGTGCTAGTTAGAAAGAGAGACCAAGGATACATAATATGTTGTAGGGGTAAGTAAACCTTAACCGTTAACCGAAATTTGGTTGTCGAAGTGTGGTTGTGTGAAGTAGTATTCGGCATATGTGATAATAAGGAAAGGGAAGATCACAACGCAAGTAATAGATGAGATTATAAATAAGTGTTTTTTGTACACGATTCAAGTCATTAGGAACACGTAAATGAAATGAATATGTTTTTCATAGTTTTTATTTTCAGTCATATTTTCTTGGACCAAATTTAACATATTGATGTTTAAAAGATTGATTTTTTTTTTTTTAACTTTTTCATAGTTTTTCAATCATTTGTTATTGAAAGATTGAATTTTTAACCTTCCAGAATGAACCAAATTAAGCCGAAGCAGGTTACTTATTTTAATACTTGTGTTTCTTAACAGAATCTGCACATGGAAGAAGCCACCGATATCAGAAAAGTATTGGGTTTAATTAGGCAGACAATCCACCAGAGCCTGATATACTGTATCTATAACATAGTAAGAAAATAAATGAAAAAGTAAAAAAGTTTTAGTAACTTATATGCTTTTCTAAAAACTTTATCTCAGATTTTAAAATCATAAGAAGATGAAGAATTTACCTTTGGATTTGGAATGATCCCCATCTTAAGTGCATCCGCTTGAACAAGCCGTTTAATGGCATTCAAGTTTGTCCATCTGTAATTTCAAACATTTAACAAATAACAATCACTTTTTACATTAACAATGTTCACATTTGTATGAGCATAACTCACACGTTTGTTGGTGTTGAAGATTGTAAAATTCTCAATTGATTTGAACTCACTAACCTGTACAACAGATGACCAGAAAAGATATATCAAATTTAAATCCAGAAAAAGTTT
>JAUTDX010002469.1:0-41624 GCA_030844895.1 Ambrosia x helenae | reverse complement strand
ATGGATAGGTCATCTTAGATTGTACATTTATCTTTATTCTGCCATTCATATTCACATATGCTTACAACTTACAACAATTTGACACATGAATGCTGTAAATTGGGATCAAATACAAAGCAGAGAAACACAAAATCAATACATCATTTACAAAAAAAGTCAATGATCTAATAAGAAAAAAAAAAAGCAAGAATTAGACCTGGATTTTTATTTATCCTCATCAACTTCTTATATCCTGCCATTTTCAGTTATGCCAACAGAGACCACCAACATATCTAGAATCAAAACACTATCTAAAGCACAGAACAATGTTTTTAACAACGACAACATATCTTTAACAGATCTGAAAAAAACAACAGATCGGAAAATGTTTTTAACAACGATAACAGCTATTCAACAACAGATCTGAAGAACCTTCATACGGAAAACATATGTTTTAATAGAACCATACCAAGAAATAAACCCTAAAAATATTAACAAAGGCAACAGATCTGAAATTGTTAAAAAACCGGAAATCACAAAACCCATAATACATTGACGATTGTTTAAAATAAATAATCCGTTCATAACAATAACACATTAAACCAGATTTTGTAATAAAACAAAAAAAGATCTTGCCATTTAATCAGAAAAACAGATATTGTGATAAACACAATAAAAGATCGGAAAATGTTTTTAACAACGATAACAGCTATTCAACAACAGATCTGAAGAACCTTCATACGGAAAACATATGTTTTAATAGAACCATACCCAAGAAATAAACCCTAAATATTAACAAAGGCAACAGATCTGAAATTGTTTAAAAACCGGAAATCACAAACCCATAATACATTGACGATTGTTTAAAATAAATAATCCAGTTCATAACAATAACACATTAAACCAGATTTTGTAATAAACAAAAAAAAGATCTTGCCATTTAATCAGAAAAAACAGATATTGTGATAAACACAATAAAAGATCTTGCCTTTTAAAACAGATAAAAACAGCGCTTGACATATAATTAGATTTAGGGTTTTTGAATACTAAATCCGAAAGGTTTAATCGAAGAATGATGATATAGATGCGGCGCGATAGATAAGAAAGTACCTGATGTCGATTATAAAGGTTGGATATGGACTTTAGATTTTAATTAAAATGTGAATGTGAATGAGAATGATGATATAGTGTGCCTTTCGTGTTTCTGTGATGATACAATAGAAATCGATGAAGATGCCTGCAGTTAGGGTTTATGTCAAATGAGAATGAAGGTTGAATGGATTGTTATATTAGATGCTTAAAATGAGAATGAAGGTTGAATCGCTGGAGATGATGTGCGGTTAGGGTTTGTGTTGAAGGAGTATGAATGATGAATGAAAAGTTATATTAGATCTTCACAAACCTAAAAAGAGAAGACTTTATATGCGGGTAAACGGGTACTGCAAACGGGTTATGGATCGGGTTTTAGAAACCATACCCAAGTTAAATGGGTTGGAAAATGCTGAGGTGGACACCCTAGAATGGTGACACCTCACCCCTAGTTACTCCTTTATTATATGTATAGATATTTCTTTTGTTTGGTTTTGTTTTGGTTGGTATTGAAGATGTTTGTTCTGTTTTGGTGAGTTTGAAGAAATTATATAAACAATACAAAGTTTGAAGAAGTTATAAGATTTGTTTGAGAAAGTGTTTTTTTAAGTCGATTGATCGTGGTATTTAATACATTTGAAACAAAAGAAAACAAATATCTTCAAAACCAACAAAAACAAACCAAACAATTAAAAAAAACGAATATGTCTCATCTTTGTAACAAAAACATCTAATTTTTTTAAAATAGAGTTCAAATCAATAAAACTTTATTTTTTTTATTTTTTGGGATTTTTAAAAGTAATTTTAGTATTTTTAAACAATAATATTGTATTAAAAAAAAAATAAAAAAACAGCCTTGATATGCCTAGTATTGGGCAATACTTGGCATATCAAGCCTAGTATTGGTACCAATACTGGGCTTGGAAAGTGATATGGGGGTGCCCAGATATGTGTCATATTGGGCAATACGACCCATATAAGGGTTTTTTTTATTTTTTTTATATATTTTCATTTTTATTGTTTTTAAATAACTAAAAAATACTAAATTAACTTTAAAAAATCCAAAAATTAACAAAAAAAAAATTAGTTATATTCAATCCAAAAATTCAAACACGTTTTTTCGAACACATTTTTTTACGAACACCTTTTTTTTTTGATCACGTTTTTTTTCGAAAGCGTTTTTTTAACACGTTTTTTTTCAAACACGTTTTTTCGAACTCGTTTTTTTTCAAACACGTTTTTTTTCCGAACACGTTTTTTTTGGAACACGTTTTTTCGAAAACGTTTTTTTTTGAACACGTTTTTTTTTAACACGTTTTTTTCGAACACGTTTTTTTTTTCGAAAAAAAACGTGTTCGAAAAAAAACGTGTTCGAAAAAACGTGTTTGAATTTTGGACTGAATATAACTAATTTTTTTTTTTGTTAATTTTGGATTTTTTAAAGTTAATTTAGTATTTTTAGTTATTTAAAATCAATAAAAATGAAAATATATAAAAAAAATAAAAAAAGACCCTTACATGGGTCGTATTGCTCAATATGACCCATATCTGGGCACCCCAATATCAGTTTCCAAGCCTAGTATTGGTATTAATACTAGGCTTGATATGCCTCATATTGATCTATATGGGTAGTATGGGCACCCCCATATCACTTTACAAGCCTAGTATTGGTATTAATACTAGGCTTGATATGCCTCAAAAAAAACGTGTTCGAAAAAAAACGTGTTTGGAAAAAAACGTGTTCGAAAAAAAACGTGTTCGAAAAAAACGTGTTCGAAAAAAACGTGTTCGAAAAAACGTGTTCGGAGAAAAAACGTGTTTGAAAAAAAACGTGTTCGAAAAAAAACGTGTTCGAAAAAAAACATGTTCGAAAAAAAAAACGTGTTCGAAAAAAATGTGTTTGAAAAAAAAAAAGTGTTCGAAAAAACGTGTTTGAAAAAAAAAACGTGTTCGAAAAAAAAAAACGTATTCGAAAAAAAAAAACGTGTTCGAAAAAGCGTGTTTGAATTTTTGGACAGAATATAACTATTTTTTTTTGTTAATTTTTGGATTTTTAAAGTTAATTTAGTATTTTTAGTTATTTAAAAACAATAAAAATGAAAATATAAAAAAAAATAAAAAAAAAGACCTTACATGGGTCGTATTGCTCAATATGACCCATATCTGGGCACCCCCATATCAGTTTCCAAGCCTAGTATTGGTATTAATACTAGGCTTGATATGCCTCATATTGATCTATATGGGTAGTATAAGGTACCAAGTTGCAGGCAATCATTGCCTTGAAGTCAGTGTTCAGCTTTTTGTCCTTTATATTTCTCATATAGCCCTATACGAGGCATATACAGGGTGTCCAAATAAATTTCAAGGGTGTCCAAATAGACAGAGCCTAAAAAAATGAAGCCAGGGCAAGTTGATCTGTCGCTACGTGTAATTACTTCAATATTAGATTCAAACTTGGTTACTTGCTTTTGTCTCTTAGTTGGGTGAAGCAGAAAGAAAAACAAATATAGTTTGGTTGAGTCCATATGATAAATTTTCTAAAAAAAATAATCTTTGAAATTATGTTAAAGTAGGTCAATTTATGCAAGCTGAATTTGTTTTTAACATTATCTTCAAAAAATCAATATTTGGTATTATTATTATTATTATTATTATTATTATTATTATTATTATTATTATTATTATTATTATTATTATTATTAAATAAGGTGGAGTTGGGCTGGTATGGGTTTAGGTCCAGAGTCCAGTGATTAAAATGGCTTTGATATGGGCCTAGCAATTGGGTTGTTTGCATCTGGTTAATGTTATATTGGGCTTAGTAATGTTAATTTGGTTGGTAAACCATAGGAGGTATGCATACCTACTACATCAAGAGACCTATGTTTACATGGAGCCCAACGCTAGATACGATGATGACCAACAATATTGGAGAAGAATGCTGAATGTTGGAACTTGGAAGAAGGATTGCACATTTGGTTTTGGTACTACTAGGGATACCCATTATGCCATCACCTATCTTCGCGAGTATACTTAAGAAAAGAAAAGAAAGAAAATACCTTCTGTCTTTACCTTTTCTTTTCTCCTCTTTTCCGTAGTTTTTATGCTCCAAATCTTTTCAATTTAGGTGGATGAAAATAAGATTTGTTTTCTCTCCATTTTCTTTTCTTTCTTTACCCTTCTAAGACTATAAGAAGTGGAAGAGGAAAAGTTGGTATGATATGCCATGTGGCACATGTGAGCTTCACTTTTCACCCTCCCTCCCCCTCTCCAAAATAGTGGAGAGTGAAAGGGGGGGGGGGGGGGGGGGGAGGGCATGATGTGCCATGTGAGATTTTGTTTTTTTATAAACTAATTAAAAAACACATTAAAATTAAAACGATAATTAAAAGCATACAAATTAAACAAAACATAAAATTAACAAAAAATTAACGCCGAATACCTAAAAAAACAACAACGAACGCTGCATGTTGTATTTTTCAATGATCTCGCGTTTCATTTTTAACTCGGGACCGGTGAGGTAATCGACGGACATAGCGAGAAATTTCATATCTTTGCGGTTTTTCTTTCAAAAGCTTCCCGAATGCTTTTCTTCTCATCGAGCCGTTGTTGTTAATGGTACTGATTGAACGATGATAACATTTAAATCATCTAACTTCCCGTGTAAGTACCTCTACCCGATCCAGAACCCAAAGCCGAACCAGATGATTTTTGGGCCCTCTTTTTTGCCTTGTCTCTACCGGGTGGGCGACTCGATTCCTCCTCGAACTCATCATCATCCAAGTTAATATCATCTAAGTTATCACGAGCAATCTAACGATTTTGGGATGAACTTGTTTTCGACCTTTTTGATGAATCACTATCAGAGGGAACGTTCGCCTATTTTAAATGTTGTTTCGCCACATCCCAACAATGCATAAACTTGAACTCCGTATCCTTGTCGTCACGGTAAGCTTTAAGCTCATTTGATAACTTAGTCGCCATCCGTCTCACACTTTTTGGAAAATTCTTGCGTTATAATAGAAATCCTTGAATGTGTTCGTGGCTTTATTTATTTCGGTCCACTTCGACGAGAGACTATAATTCGCTATGTAGAACTCTTGGTCCATCAAATTATGAAACGCATTGTTTATCTCGATCCAAAAATTGTTTTTTTGTCGATTCTTTCCTAGTTAAAAAACAAATAATTAGTCATCGTTAACAATATATATTTTTTAACAACATATATTATGTTTAAAAAACTATAAAAAATACCTTAAGCCGAGCATTCTGATTCGCTTATCCAAGCTTTTGTTAACGCGATCTCTTCGACGGGCTTCCATTTTGTTATGACTCGTTGAGCGGCGGCGAGTGCTTTCTCCGCATCGGTCTTCTTCTTATGACTTCTTCTTCCACGCGTTTTCACCGTCGATGATCCAACTATATTTTGTGGTTGTGTTTCGGGTACGCTTTTGGGTAAAGTTAAAGGCGTTTGTGGATTGTGTAGGAATTGAAGATTCATTGTATGGAAAATTTGTATAGACACACCCACTAAGGTAGGATGTAGGGGTGCAAATGAGCCGAGCAGCTCGCGAGCTACTCGAGATCGACTCGATAAAGGCTCGAAACGAGCCGAGTCTTATCGAGCTCGAGCCAAGCTTGAGCCAAAAACAAAGCTCGTTTACTTATCGAGCCCGAGCTCGAGCCTAACATATGAAGCTCTCAAGGCTCGACGAGCCTTATCGAGCTTTAATATAATATTAATTTTATTAATATTTTATACTATTTACCCCATATTTAAAGTTGTTTAATAAACTAGCCGAGCCGAGCTTTTGACTTATCGAGCTATCGAGCCTATTATTTAATTTAATATATTAACTAATAAACACTAAACGAGCCGAGCCCGAGCCAGCTCGAGCTTGAGAAACTACCAACGAGCCGAACTCGAGCTTTAAAAACAAAGCTCGAATCAAGCCGAGCTCGAGCTTGAGCCTTTATATGTTAATCGAGCTCGAGCTCGAGCCTGGTCGAGCTCGGGCTCGGCTCGTTTGCACCCCTAGTAGGATGCGAAACCCGCATAATCGGGACATAATGTGTGAATTTGGGGTGGATAGTTTGCTATCGGGTGAACCAGTGTGTACTAAGATTCGGGTTTTCGGTGTAGTTGAATGCTCGGTTTGTATGGATGCATTTTTCTAAAAATAGATGAAGATTTTATAAAAATAGATAGAAGATGTAGAGAGAATGGTTAAAAAATGGGTGGGAATGGGTTGGCTTATATAAAAATGGTTGGAAGTAATTAATATTATTAATAATTTTTTTAAATTTGATCGTTCACCAACGGTTATTATTATTATTATTATTATTATTATTATTATTATTATTATTATTATTATTATTATTATTATAAATCCAATGGTCTTCTTCTCCATATTTTCACGGGGGTGAAAAGCTTTTCACGCCACTTCCTAAATGAGAATTGGGAACACAACTAGGTGAACATAAGTCCTAGTCCTTCGATGTAATTTTGAATAAGGTAATTAAAATTGATTGTCCAAACTACTAACATTGTATAAAGTTTGATGTTTGTAGATGATTGTCTTAAAGATACACTAGGCGTGATTCAGAGCAGGAATAGCAAATGAAGCTAGAAGCTCAGCTAAAACGTCTCGATGACAAGTTCTAGAGCAACAAGAGACAAAAGCGTGTCGAATACCTCAAGACATGGCACAAGCAACTAGCTTTGGATTTGGCTAAGAAAAACCAGCTAGCTTTGGATTCGGCATAGACAAAAGCGTGTCGAATACCTCAACGGATCTCGACATCCATGAAAGTATTCTGATTTATTCGAAAACAATATCCTAAAGAAATGACCATACCTTAAATTGTGTTACCGTTACATATAAAGGCTCGTTTTTACACCACCTGACCACCCAAGTTACTTTGTTCTAGAGGCGAAGGTTATGTTGGGCCAGGGGTGGCCCTACCCCCCCCCCCCCCCTGTTTTTTGGCGCTGTGGTATAAATTTGCGATTTTCGTAGGTAAATTGAGTCAGTGTTGAGTCCGGCCCCCGCCGATTTGCCACTACCGACCGAAAAAAATTGAGTCCGGCCTCCCCCGGTTTTAAAAACCAAGCTTCGCCCCTGCTTTGTTCACTACCAAACATGCAATAGCATGTCCTTCCAACGTATATTACATGTTGTATTATCGATATATATATGTACAAGTGACGTGTCTTGCATAAAAGGATAATGCAGTACAATCCAATAGTAATTTACTTTGCATGCATTTTACTGTTGCATTACAATGGGAATTTACTATAAAAAAACGTTTATAAAATGTTTGCAAAAAAGCCTACATAAGGTTAATTTGTGTAATAAAATACCCTTATTTTATTTGACAATGGACAATGGACAAATGCAACATTTAGAAAAAAAAAATACCCTTATTTTATTTGACAATGGACATTTGGAAAAATAAAATACCCTTATTTTATTTGACAATGTTCGTGCGCACCAGTTGACGATGCCATCACACCGCGTACACTCGACGGATACCTTTTCAGGCATCCCGCGAATGAGAATCCTGTCATACACCAACAGACTGATCCCTGTTCATGCGCACCAGTTGACGATGTCCCCAAATACATGTACACTTTGATACATGAAAACCCAGTGACGACTGGATGTAACTCAAAGTATACAGCTCTTCTCGCCCGTTTTACGTCAGCGGAGCATCCTGCGTCCATAACCAAGCAGCTTGGCACGGTATAACACCACTTTATATGGTTCCCATACCATGACACGCCGTACGAATTCACCTCCCAAGAAAGTTTTGTTGGTTAAGCCGCGCGCTATAACATCTGGCCGCGCACTATGACATCTGCACGTGCCCACGGAATCGGCCTGGTTTTGGTACAACTTTTTCATGTTTACCGCAATTTATTATCTTGTCAACTTATCTTAAGTTCAGAAAATACTAACGCAAGGTTGGGCGCCTCATAACACACCCATATTATATGATTGAGATACTCGCAGGTTGGGCAACGAGCCACAATAACACATGCAACAAATCGTAACTAGACGCTCGCGCGCCGGCGACAGTTAGCCTAGAAGGTGACACTTAGCCGATAACAAGCGTAACGAACAACCCTCACACGCGTCGGTGACAGTTAGCCTAAAAGGTAACACTTAGTTGGTAACAAGCGCAACGAGCAACCTTCCACACATCGAAGCAAGAAGACGAAACATTCGAGTCATTGGTCCACCGAGAAGATAAAGCTCTTAATCTTCATTCCCGATCACTCCTAATCAGTCTAGCGCTCCATCCTACGCTCGCACGTAGGAGCAACACTAGACTAGGGGGACTTGTTGAGGTATGGTGCTTGACCCGACATACCGTCTTTATTAATTATCACTTCTTATATTATTTACTAATATTGGGGTGTGGAGGTAACCCCTTATGCCAATGGACTATTTGCCCATATAGTTAAGGGGCCTTGATGTCCGGCCCATGAAAAGCCCTATATAAAGGAGTCACCTCCTTTCATTAGGGCACACAAGTTATCACATACAGATTACCTCCTGATAACACATGGCTGCCGCCGCCATCATTTTTGTGTCTGGGCGTTGGACTCCACTCGTGGTTTCCTAGCAGTCACTTCCACACCCCACTTTTCCTTTCTTCCTTGCAGATCTGAGCCGGAGAAGACGAATATCGAGATGTGGTTCTCCTATTCGACACCATAGAGGCATACATCGGACAGCCGTTTCGGTTAGTGTTTCTTCATTACTGAAAAATGTAAGTACGGTATTTGAGCTCAAAAAGAGTAAAAATTTTAGTGGGAGACTAGGAGTGTGGGAAGGTAGCAACTAATGTATGTAATTTTATTTTTTCAGTTGAAGTAGATGCATCTTTATCATCAGTGAGTGCAAATATAAAAAAAGCTTAGTGTACAAGAAGAGAAGAACATGGTACAACCTGAAAAGGATGCATAAGAAAGCAAAAAGGCAACTAAAAATGAAATATGATTCATCTTGTGTTTTCAACCAATCCTAATATGTGAATAGCTTAGGTGTTGTGGACTCTCTTGCTTACCGTAGACTCTCCTTATAAGTCAGCCATGGCTCATTGGCAACTGTTTATGGTTGGCCAAAGAGGTAGCGAAAGTAATACTACAGAAAATATACTTCAATATTAAGTTGTTAGCTAACTACATACTGAATTTGGCATTTGTGTAGCAAAAAAGTTTATCCGCACAATGACAGCAAGCTCTGCTTGTATAAAGGTTGTAAGCAATGCAACAAGAAACTTACATGAGGAACTTCTAAACTAGCCTGAGGAAATCACCCCACAAAGCAAGAATTCAAATAGCTGCAAGTACAAAGTGCGATACGATAGGTGTGACGTGGATACTATCTCTCTATATAACAAGGTACATATCCAATGCTGACTTCCAATAACTTATATACACATCTGAACTTTTAACCTTATCTTAGTATGCATATCCTTTAGTGCCAATCGACTGTTAATTGTATGTATGATATTCTTCCTCATTGATTATAACATAAATGTCTATGATAAGTGATAAGCTAAACGGACAAAACCATGTATAGTAAGAAAGGAAAAGTATTTTGAACTTGCAAAGTGTGTTGCAGGAGAGTTTGTATTTTTATTATTTTTGAAAATGGGATCCATTTTCTTTATAGGTTAACAAAGTTGATCTGCATGATCTTTGGTTTCTCCTTTTTTTGGGTTATTATTCAACCACCTATTGATTTGATGTATGGTTGTACATAGGTGTACACATTGTTGGTACAATACATGCTTGTGTATGGCAGAAGATATGATAGTATACGCCCGTATAGAGATGTATACACACATTAAAAATGTTATTATGCATGATATCTCGAATAACATATATCCCAAATTTTAACATATAGCATAAAATGGTAAAATAATCAGTTTCCACACTTAAATCAACCAACATTTCATTGATAATAATGGCTTTGTCAGGTTCTTGCATCTCAACGACATGCCATAGTTTGACAAGATAATCAACCTGCAAACGCAATACGCAAAGCCCCTTGGTACCATAAATCACTTTACTAAAAGCTTTTTTTTTGTTATTAATATAAAGATTGAATGTTATGTTTGTTAGATAATTTTAATCATATATACGTGTCACGTTCCTTATGCAAATAGTTAGTATATATCACATTTAATTGTTAATGAGTTATGTGAAATTAGACAAATAAATTGAACAACTTTTGTTGGACTTTCTAATTAAGTTCTATAATTAGTTGGGGTTTTAGAAATTTAAGGTAAACTAGGTTTTTATCCGGCCGCGCGTTGCAGCGGCGTCAATCTGATTTAGAAAATAATTAAGTAATGACATAGCGTTGCGATATTTCAAATTCCAAATCAATCCTAAATCAATTTTCATACAAAGGTCACATATAAATAATGAAATGAATGCTAAATAAGTCATACCTATATAATTAGTGTTTCTTTTGGTTTAAGAATAGGTCAAATAAGGATTTATCTACCTAGCCTTGCCATATGTCATATTCGGTAAACAGGTCTTTTCGTCGTTCCAAACTCTAGTACACGAGTGACCTCTCATGATAATGAAGGAAGCTACTTGACCAAGTGACATACTCACCATTTTCATCGGGCAGTCTGATTGGATGAGGAGAAAAGTTGGAGAAACTCCCATATGGATCCCATGTCTTATAGAAGAATATGATTGGTGCAGACAACAACTTATAACAGTTTAAAAAAGCGCGCCTCAGGCGCACTTGAGGCGCCCGAGGCGCTAGGAAAGCGCTTTTTTTGGCCTGAGGCACTAAACTACATGAAGCGCTGTGAGGCGCCCGAGGCGCCAAGGCGCTTGAGGCGCCGCCTCAGTCAAATTAGGGTTTTTTTGGGCCAAAAATCCAAATCAGGGTTTTTTTTTTAAGTTTTTTAAGTGTGTTTCGGCTTAAGTGTTTGTTTAATGAAGTGTTTAAGTGTGTTTATAATTATGTTATTGTTTTTAGGATTGATTAACAAGTAGAATATGTAGTATTGACTTGTATAAATATTTTTTTACTCCTTTTTACCTTGGGCGCCTCACATACGTGAAGCTCTCGCCTCGCGCTTTAAGCCCCGCACCTCGGATTTTGGAACCAAAACGCCTCGGAGCGCCTCACGCTTTTTTAAACCAAGCTTATAAGCACATCAGATCCTATCTGCCATTTTAATCAGCCTTTTAACATATAAGACATGAACAATTAGACCTTTAAATGTATGTTTTATAATTAGATCAGGGACACCAAATTCATATCTACATGAACTTATCAATAATAAATCAATAGACCCACATCCGAGTTTCTTGAAACAAAAATAAAGAAGAAATCAAGAATGGGTAGGACATTTAACATACCAGCGAGTCGTCTGAGAGGCTTTTCCCCACCTAACCACCGTCGACGTTGGGGAGTGGTGTCACCGGAGCTCCGCCTTGGGCGACGGATTGAGCCTTAATTTAAACAAACTGTCACAATTTGATGACCTAATTTCAATTGACAAGTTGCAATCAATAATATATAACGTAAAGTAAACAGAATATGTGTACCCTAATTTGCACATAATGTGTTGTGATCTTCACCTGAAGTCGAATAGGAAGAAGATGAAGAAATCAGTAGAGCACCACCGATTTAGTGGGTAACCGAGAGTCTCTTTATCTGTCTCTCTCTCTTCTCTAAATTTTTTTTTGAAGGGCCAACGGTACACCACCCATAACGAAGCCCCGCACCCTTCAGGTCCGGTCCTCGGGCCCCCCCCTAAGGTCCAGCCCCTTATTTCAGAATAACCCTACTCTGAGTGGGATTCGAACCTGTGACCTCCCAGGATAGGAACCCCACATAGTGGGTAAACCTTCTCACCTTCATTGCAACTACTAGGCTACAACATCATTGGCAAGTGGAAAGATGTAAATGTGACAAGTGGAAAGCACTAACAATTTTTTTAAAAAAAATGAAAAGAAAAAAAAAGGAAAAAAAATAAGCAGCCCACAAGAGTCGAACCTGGGCACCATACCAAACAAAACATCACTCACACCATCTGGGCCACAGCAGATTTCTTAAAGATAATTCAAAACATAGGTATTTAATATAACAAAAAAAAATAAAAATAATAATAATAATAATAATAAAACTACTGTTCAATTACATTGGTTTATTAATATATTATAATTTTTACTTATTACTAATAATTTCTTATGCATGTGTTAACAATTATATAATTGAAATGTATGGTGCACCGCATAGATAGACAACACCAATGTCATGAATAAGAATACGTACTAATAGATATACATAATATATCACAAGGGGATTGATAAATTAACCGAAAACGAGTATCACGTTGTAAATTGTCGTCGCCGCCACATCGTGCGAGTTTCCTACTATTACATTATTAAGCATGAAGGATGGACTCAAAGATAATTTAGTCTCTTTTTAAGACAACATAGAAAGAGTTTCATGTACATAAAATGTCATTATCAACTTACCAATAATACCCCTATTTGCAAAACCCACTTATACATATTTAACATGGTGAACATAAAGGTGAATTATCATTTACTATATATCTATACAACTAATAAATGAAAAGCTATGTGTACACTTGGCATTCCCATGTTGCTCCTCAATTGTGTAGCCTATCATATTGTGCCAAGTGGCTAAATGTGAGAATTTATAAAATTTTGATTTATTTTTTAAATCAAAAATCATTTATTAGTTTGGTCAAAATCGGTCATTAATATTAATTTTTACCATTAATAAGTTTCCTATTTATTAATCAAAACCAATCTTTCTAATAACTTTCTCTCTCTAAACCCTTCTCTGCAGCAATCTTCTCCATTACAATTTGAGAGAAACCCTAATTCTTATTCAACATCCATGACGCTCATCTTTTCCTCCGCAATTGTCTCTATCCATCATTTCTTTGTGATATCCTAAAATCGATATCGTTATTGATTATTCAACAAACGTTTTGTTTATCCATCGATCTGAACAGTTAGGGATCCTATCAATCCATCGATTTTCTTCTTATATCCCTAAAATATATCATGTTTTTAAGTATTTAAGTTTATCATCTTTCTAGATTATTTCAGGTTAGTTTTCTATCATTCATCGATTTTCAACAACTGTTTTGTTTATCCATCGATCTGAACAGGTTAGTTTTCATTGTTTTTTTTCCTTTTTGATTGTTTTGGTTCCAGATCCAGGTACTTTGCATACCCTTTTTCGGTTCATAATTCAGGCGGGCGACTAAACATTCAAGTTACATATAAGGTCTGTAGTTACGGTAATTTTAATTGTATTAATCGTTTCCCTAATTCAAATACTTTTTGTTAAAGTGATAGGATCAAATTAGGCTTGGGATTGTGTTGGAGAGTAAGAAATAAAGTAACGTTTTGTTAATTGATCTTACTATATGAATTTGTCTGTGATTTTGGATTCAACTCATAAAATCGAACGTTTATACATCATTTTAACGCAACATGTATTATTAATTTTCTGTTTGTTGTTTTTATTTCAGATCTGATTGATAATTCGTCTCTGATTCTTCATTCGTCGTTCAGTTGCTGTGTTTCTAATCGTGTGTTTACGGTTATTTTGGCATCATTCGTTAGCAATATCTGAATTTCGTATCCAGTTTTCATCCCTTGTCAGTGTAAAATTTGCTCAGTTTTTCAATAATCAATTATGGATGTTTCTAGGTTTGATCTGTGTATATTGATTTGTTTATAATTATACCTATTTGGATAACTTTGTCTCCCAGTTTGAATTTGAAAGGGGAGAAGTATAAATTTCAATAAATTGTTGTCTGAGTTTTTGTGCTACTTTCTTTCAGCATTAAAGAAACAAAATGTGATTGATAAGCTTGATGGAATATTGATTTAGTAATTATATCCCGTGATGATTCTAAACTGAAGAATTTGCAGGTATGTTTACACTTGATTGCTGCGAGTATCATGTTTTTTTGGATATGAGGTAATTGAAGTGATGATGGTTAGAGTGATTCTTAAGAATGATTATGTTGTCAGTTAATCATGCCTTCATCTAAATATTTTGATATTTATCTTTATGCCCATTAAAATACTTGCAGATAAATGGACGCCATAGTTCAATGATATTATCCGAGAACCTCTATAAGTGGATACTGTATACCCTGCTTTGAGTATGATTTTTTATATAAATATTCAATTTTATTACAAATTAACCGGCTCTATTATACCCATTAAGATGGTATAGTACCGATCTCATCCCTAATTGTGGTCATTAACTACAATGAGGACAACTTTATATCTTTTCTTGCGATGGATGATAAGAGTAAGATTAAGAGGTTTACACTAACCATGATGAAGTGATTAGTGGTATACTGGTATTTCAAGAATACTATTTGTGGATGTAGCATAGTTGCTCTTTTCTTCGATGGTCTAAACTGTTTTGGCAAAATATCCAAATATAGTTTCTATGTATTTTTGTTTTTATGACAAGTCAGTTTTAATTTGAATTAGCAATCCCTAAAACCATAATGGTGACTGTTTCAAGTGTATTTTCGTTTTTATGACAAATTAGTTAATATTAAGCACTGTTGTGCCTTTTTGAATTGCTATTGGTAGAGTATATTCTCAATTCCTAACTCCTGTGCATTAACTTGCTGCATGCATAAAGGAACATGAAAATTAATCCCGGTCTTGATAATATGTCATGTTTGTCATTATCTAAATTTTCATTGCAAAAGAGGTATTTGGTATGCTAATTGCTAAGACCCGTGTTTTTTGGTATGCTAATTACGTGTTTGGTGTAAAACGTTCTTCTAAACCAAGTTCTTTAATAACTTAGATTATTATTTTAAGATTTTTGTGCCAACCAAACCTGATGTGGTTCGTTTCAACCTGATGTGGTTCGTATATATAAAGAGTTTTATTTTCCTTTTTTTTTGTTATTTAACATTCGTTCCTCTGTTATTTTTTTTGTTTATTGTCGACTTTTGCAGGTTTCGTGGTCGATAAATTCATACGTAGTGGGTTGATTTTTGGCATAACTATTCTAGAAATCGTCAACAAAAAGCAGAGGGATCAAGAGTAGAGGAGATGGAATGGCCAAATAGGCTTCATGAGGTTTCGATTATGTTTTGTGTGTGGTTGTTTTAAAACGACAATCCCGGAGATGAGGTATGTAATTTATAGGCAATAGCCACCCAAATTGCATATCTTAAGCACACTTTTTATATCTGTTTCTATATTAAAATTGTATCGTTTAATGTTGATGTGGCTAGATCTCATTCAGAAAGCTAAAGAAGGAGGTCTGTATGTGATTTAGACTAATGTAATTTGGAATAGGCATGAACCACAACTTGGTAAGTAAGTATAGTTTGCTTTTAAATTGTGTTTCTTTGAGGGAAAATAATTATTTTTAGCATTATCTTTACTGATCTATTTTTTTTAAGGTTTTATAGTTTTAATTTGAAGACAAGTATGGTGTGGTTAACTTCAATTAGAGAGGAGATTATATAAGGTCTGTACAAATGGAGTGAAAATCAATGATGCTTGATTAGGTAAGTTTTAATTTCTTTCATTAAAAGTGTTGGTTTCGACCTCAATTGGATGGGTTATGGTTGTTTTTTAAAGATACAGAGTAGGCGATGGAAAATTCAATGAGCTTTTATTGAATGAGATGCACAATAAAGCTTTAAATTGTAAAAAAAAAGCGTAAAATTACATGATGTATGAAAATTAAACATTTGATGCATCACTTTGATATGTCGAGGTTCTTATTTTTCAGTTCATTGTATGCATTTAAATACATGAAAATTTTGAGACGCTTAACAAGTTTAAGTTGTTTCATTTTATCTGATTTTATACATTTGACCCGTTATGAATAACAATTTGTTGTTGATCTACCATTACAGTCCCACGCTGACCATCTGTTTATTGTTGCAGTATCAAAGTACTGGTATTGCAGTGCATCCGAATATGCAGGTATTGGTATCACCCATTCTAATTTTGCCTCATAATGTTGTTGTTTATCATAATTAATTTGATTGTGTTATAGAGCTATGGATATGCACAAATGCCTGTGGCTGGTTGCTCTATGAATGATTCTGCACGCTTCCAGCAGGTAATAAACACCACCGACTCTTGAATTTTGTTCACTTGCAACTTTCATACTATTTTTTATTTTATTTTTTTATATTGCCTTTTATCGCTTCACTACAGGGGATGCAGGGATCTCAGGACTGGATGTGGAAGAACAAAAATGGTTTAGTTTAATTCCATGGCCTATGTTTTTAATCCATTCGTCTGAATAATGTCTCATTTTCATTTTGTTGGTCATATTTGTAGCGTAACTGAGAACTGTTATATGGTCTAGAGCCATCTGGTGGAACCTGTTGGTTTGGATGAAAATTCAATGGCCTCATAGATTGGGTGTGTTTGATGGAGAATAATCCGGGGTCAAAAAGATGGAGGAAGATTGTTCACACGGTTATGCTTGCGGCTTTTCGGAGGATATGGTATGTGAGAAACGCGAAGGTGTTTGATGACAAGTTTATCCCAGTTAATATTTCTATTGATCAAATCAAAGAAGACGCGTTCATGTGGCTGCCAAGGCGGTCCAATATTCCGGTTCCGTCGTGGGATTCTTGGATCAATTTCGAGGTCAACAGTTGTTTGTAATTTTGGTGTCTTATTGGTGTTTTGTTTCTCCCAGCTTTTGGCAGTTTCTTTATATATATATATATACATATGAAGTGATTGCAGTTCAAAAAAAAAATACAACTGCATTTAGCTCATTACTTATTTCTTTTCTTTTTGTAGATGGTCTATAAAGCTGCTATATAAAGTGGTAAGGTATTCAATTGTGGAGGTAAGAAACATTTTATTGACTTTTGTTATTTTATCACAATTTTTATACAGTGTTTTTTTGGTATTCTAGGTTTAACAATAAGAACACCATTGGGGCTATGGATCATGGCGAGCTTTATCATTCACAATCTACTGTGATCCTGGTCTCAAGGTTGTAAGTTGCTTCTACTATTTTTAATCTTTGACTGATATACCTGCTCGCTTAGCATGTTATGTTTTCTACTACCATTTTAGCTCTGTAAATAGCGTGCATATCCAAACGTGATTCTAAATTTCATGTCATGAATTCCTTACTTTTAAATTTTAATAAAATATTTGTAGTGATATTTGAATAACATGTGTATTCCTTACTTTTAAATTTTAATAAAATATTTGTAGTATATTTTTTTTATAGGTTTCGCAATGACCATCAATAAAAGCCACTACTAGAAAATTGGGCATTTGTCACCGCATTTTCGGTCACATAACGGTAGCAATTGCTTTGTAGCCATCATTTTGCAACCGAAAATGCGGTAGCAAAAACACCCATGTACTTTTGTATTTTGCTACCATATTTTTGTCACCATAAAAATGGTTAAAATTATTGCTACCGCTCCTACAATGTTGTAGGGATGTCTTTTGCTACCGTTTTAGTACCATTTAGTCATTGATATTGCCACAATTTAGACACCATTTTTATTGAAAATTTACACTTTTTTTTTGTAACCGTTTTTGTACCATTTAGTCTGTAACCATTTAGTCACCGTTTCCATTAAGAATTTACTACCATCTAGCTACCACTTTCATTGAAAATTTGCTACCGTTTAACCACCATTTTCATTGAATATTTGCAACCATTTAGCCACCACTTTCATTGAAAATTTATACCATTTAACCACCACTTTCATTCAAAATTTGCTACCATTTAGCTTGGGTTTTTTCCTGCTTTATTAGCTCAATTACATTTCAAGAAAATTATATTATATAAAACAGTCAAATAATACAAAATCTCAAATTATATAAAACAAATTTGTTATAGTGTTTCCAATTTTAAAATCATATAAAATACTCAAATAGAAACACCAACTAAAACATCAAATAATTGAAATTATCCATGAAAAACTTCAAAATATTCATGTCTAAGTGTTTATAGCCTATTTTCGACCGGTAGCTGTAAACATAGCTTCAATTTGTGTCATTCTATTGAGCATAGCCTATTTATCCGCATTATCTTTTTCTTTTTCAGCCACCAATTCCGCAATAATTCTTTCGAACCTTTCTTTATCTTCATCTTTTTCCTTAACAAACTCTTTGATAATCAAGTTCAACTTTTCAATCTACAAAACAAGCAATGAACAGAATCAAGAAGTCAGAATTAACAAAACCTAATAATGGGTCAAGTGAGTTGCACAATAACATAATCCAATTGTGAGTTACAATTCTAGTGCTAGAAGCCAAATAACATGTTATGATGTATTTACATACTATTACTAAGAATAAAATTTTACTTAAACAATCAACAGAGATTACATTAAAGGCATCAAACCTGACAATAAAAAAGCAAACACAAACTAAACAAATACAATATTCATGAGAAACAATTCAAATGCATAAAAGTAGACAAAGAAGTCAAGTATTGATGAAAAAGTAGGGTACCTATGCTCATTGTTGACCTGCAATTCAAAGCTCAAGTTGAAATAATATATATCATATCTACATCACAAATTCACAATCTCCATATCTACCTCAAGTTTACAGGAATCAAGATGAACATAAAACATGAGAAAGCTTTGACATCCTACTATAAATTACTAATCAAGTTATATAAATTAGTAGATATGACAGTTATGTAAGAAATGTTGACAACCTCACAAGTGATTCTTGCTAAATCCAAAGCATAAAAAAGAACTAAGAAACTGCATCCCTAAACCATGGTCTTGGCTGCTGGAACTATGTGTTAGAGGATTATCGGTGGGTCAGATGGATTGCGTATGGTAAGTACAAGTAATTATAGTACGAGTCAAACCAAGTTATAAAAGAATTAATGTATTAATTTTGAGTAAAAAGCTATAACATTATAATTATCAATATAGTTTTTTTATGATTTAGGTGTAAAGAGTATAAAAACCTTTGGTCACTTTTGACTGAGGACTGAGGTTAAGCTGGAATTTACATCAAACCAACCATAACCATCAAATGGCCCTAGGATCCTAATGACACATTTAAGTACAACAGCAACTGCTACATGAAAAATTAAAAAGTTTAGTTGACATCTTGTTGAGATATAACTCTTGAGCTTTCTTCCAACTTGAGGATAAATAATCTTAGTTTAGATTACCTTAATCACTTACCATATAATGAATAGCCATAGTTATTGTTTGGCCAAACAAAATGAACATACTACAAACAGATAAAAAGAACTAATTAATTGCTAATAAATTAGAGAAGCAGTTTACCTTTAAAAGATGAATTGCTATGCAATTGAGACTGAACCAAGAGTTTTTTTTTTCTAAAGTAACCAAACTTCACAACAAACAGGCTACATGGTACCATATACATATAAGCATCTTAAAACTTGAAATATTTCTTTACTGAATATTTGTAAACTAACATATACCAATAAAACGTTATACACACTACATGGTATACACATATGATGTATTGTATATGGACAACACCATAGTTCAAGAACAATACAGTTGGAAGCTCCATTTCACAAGGAGACAAAAATAAGGAAGAAGTTAGGGAAAGATAACATCAGATACAAGACATTCCACTAAGTAATTAAACCTTCAATAAGCCGATTTTTCTCCACATAAGAGAAAAACAACAAAGTGCCAACCTATTTTGTCAAAAGCCCCTAGGGCGCACGCCTAGGCGCTCGGGCGCAGCGAGGCGTACCTATAGTGCCTGGTGGTGGCTTAGGCGCAAATCTGGGCTTTTTTGTGAAAAACGGTGCCTAGGCGCACGCCTGGAACCAGGCGCGGGCGATAAAAAATGAGAGCTTAAACTCATCATGCTGATTTTCCGACCAAATTCAGGCTAAAGGTTGCCTAAACCTATAAAACATCCTAAATGAGCTATGACAAGTCCTAAACAACCCCAAAACATCCTAAAGTAGCTCTAAACAAGCCTAAAATATCTCTATAGACCCTAAAAAATATATTTTATACTATGCGCCTAATTATAAAAAGCCTTCGTTTTTTATGTACCTTGCGCCTAGGCTCCGGGCTTGGCCTATGCGCCTTGAGTGCACCTAGGGGCTTTGACAACTATGGTGCAACTGGTGGGGGAAAAACCACAACAAAAACAACACACCCTATCTCTATCCCTTAGAATTCAAAAATTTTAAACTATTTTCGTAGGTTTTCAATGCAACTAACCATTGTTCTATTGAGAATGCCTAACAAACATTGTAACATTGTTCCTTTCATGTTACGAGGCCAACATCTGAATAACAATTAAACATTATGAATTTAATAAAAAATATTATTTTAGCACTTACAGCACCCCAACCTTCATCAAAGGCTTGTTTCGTCACTTTATAGTTTGTACCGGGCGGACCCGACCCGATTACAAATGGTTTGGCATATGCAGTCCATTAACATTGAAGCTGAGATCAGGTTCTGGTTTTGTTTCTGAAGAAACGATCTTGCCGGAGGATGTGAGGGCTGTGATATGCGTGTAAACCAAATGAAGAGAAAGATCTGTAAGGAACAAAAAAAATGGTAATTAGGATTCATACACCCGCTATTTAGGATTCATACACCCTGGCCCACATTACATACCAATAGGAGGCTGCCACATACCCCAAAATGTGATGTCACACCCCCAGAATGTGACGTCACATGGTGTATGAATCCTAGAACCCAAAAAAAAACATGAGGCGGCGGGGGGAGGGTTTTGGTGAATAATTTGAGGGAGTTAAAAGTGAAAGAGGGGTTGATTGGGACTTGGGAGGGGAATTTTTTGGGTGAAAATGTTTGGAGGGAATTCAAAAAATTGGAAAAATTAATACCAGTTGTAATCGAACCAAGGCTCGAGCTTGTTAACGTTACGAAAGTTCAAGCTCTAGCTCTACGTGTTTAACGTTTTTCAATCTCGAGCTCTTATTTATAGTTATTATTTTATGTGTACTTTAGTTATTTTTCTGATAGTATAATTAGTGAGCTCATCTACGTTTGTGAGCCGGTTCAAGCTCATTTAATTTCGGCTGGTGATAAACTTTTTTTCTAGCCAAACTCGAGTAGCTCGCGAGTTTGAACGACTAATGAATACAATGGTCATATGAAGTATTTAAATAGTGACCATATACTAATAATAGTCGTATGTTTTTCATTTTGCCATTACCATTGATTACTTTTAGCGATTAAAACCCTAATGGTCCATTAAGACAAACATCATCTACTATTTTTCGTTGTGATCCACCAAAGCCCAATATAGTCCATTAAGGCCCAATATAGTCAATTAAGACACATATCATCTACTATTGTCCATTGTGATCCATACGGACTCAATATGGTCCATTAAGACATATATGATATCCATTGTGATCCATTCAGGTCCAATATGGTCCATTAAGACACATATCATCTACTATTGACCATTGTGATATGTTAAGCCCCAATAGGATCCTTTAAGGCACAATATCATCTACTATTGACTATTGACATTAATGATATACTATTGTCCATCCTGATTCGTTAAGGCCCAATATGGTCTATTAAGACATTTGTGATCTAGCATTCCCCATTTAGATTCATTAGGACATGTATGATCAATTAATACATGTATGAGCTAGTATTGCCCATTGTCAACATTATTGGATCTAATTGATGATCATTGGTTATAATTAACCATCGTTATGCCTATTAACCATCATCGGGTCTAATTCACCATCATTGGGTCTAAATGACCATCATTGGGTCTAAGTGACAATGATTGGATCTAATTGACCATCATTAGGCCTAACTGACCATCAATGGATCCAAATGACGATCATTGGTTTAATTAACCATCATTTGATCTAACTGACCATCATTGGATCTAACTGACGACCATTGGTTCTAATTGACCATCATTGGGCCTAATTAACCATCATCGGGTCTAATTGACCATCATTGGGTCAAAATGACCATCATTGGGTCTAAGTGACAATGATTGGATCTACATGACCATCATTGGATTTAATTAGTCATCATTGGGTGTAACTGACCATCATTGGATCTAACTGACCATCATTGGGGCTAACTGACCATCACTGGATCCAACTGACCATCACTGGATCCAACTGACTATCAGTGGTGTAATTAACCATCAGTGGATCTAATTGACATCAATGGATCTAAATGATAATCATTGGTTTAAATTGACCATCATTGGATCTAACTGGCCATCATTGGGCCTAGATGACCATCATTGGTTCTAATTGACCATCAACGGGCCTAATTGACCATCATCGGGTCTAATTGACCATTATTGGGTCTAAATGACCTTCATTGGCGTAGTGTTAATTATCATGGCTAATATGCTAGCAATTTAGTCTCAAAATACCACTGATTAGCTACCATATATATATATATATGCATTACGCTTAAAGAAATAGGTCTCTAAATTTGCCATCACTAAGGTGGTCACAATTCAATAGATTCGTTTTTGTTTGTATAAATTATTATTTTTTTAATTCTTTCTTATTATTTTTCTCACGAATTTACCACAAAAAATAAACGGTGTCAAAATTTGCAACCGATTAGTTACCTTATCTTATAATACATATTTTGGTGTAAAATCGGTTGCTAAATTTGCTACCATTTTTCTAGGTAGCAACTTTTGGTGACAATAGCCCCGCTTTATCGTGGCTAATATGGTAGCAATTTAATCTCAAAATTTACCACTGATTAGCTACCATATATATATGCATTACGTTTTGAGGAAGTGGTCCCTAAATTTGCTACCGCTAAGGTGGTCACAGTTCAATAGGTTTATTGTTTTTTTGTTATAAATTATTATTTTTTAATTCTTTCTTATTATTTTTCTCACGAATTTACCACAAAAAATAAACAGTGTCAAAATTTGCTTAGAATACATATTTTGGTGTCAACTCGGTTGCTAAATTTGCTATCATTTTTTTAGGTAGCAACTTTTGGTGACAATAGCCTAGTTTTCTAGTAGTGAGCCAGGGTCAGTCTTTATCTAAGGTTGGATTATATTTAAGAGAACCTGTATTCTCACATGGCCAACTTTATGTCGCTTTGTCAAGAGTTAAAAGCAGGGCAGGAGTGAAGTTACTTATACTTGATGATAATGGGAATGTGAAAACTAAAACCAGAAATGTGGCGTATAAATAAATATTTAGTGATATTTGAATAAAATTTGTATTCGTTCTTTTATACTTTAATACAATTTTTTTACTGTATTTTTCTTATACGTTATAATTCCCTAAATACATGTACGTTTGGTGAACCGCGTGTACACGCGGGCATTAATCTAGTTAACAAATAAATTTGAGACTTTTTATATCCACGTCATTTTTCTATTCATTTATATATATTACTGTATTATTTATTTATACAGTCATATAAGAATATCTATTTATAGCAATTTTTGAACGCTCTAAATCCGTAGGTTAAAAAAAGCAATTTATAAATATGACCAGTTCAACTTTGTTAGATTGGACCTATACATGTACGATCATGACTTGTAGACTTGTAGTATATGTACGCACCCCAGACGCTTCATCACTTCTTACGCGATCCTAAGGATGCTTTTTTCGCAAGACTGGACACCTATTGTGTCAATGGTTACGTATTGTGTCAATGGTCCCATGTGGAACCAATGCATTTTCAGGTTCTCATTGACTCGATTTTTCTTGCATTCATGTCGAGATATGTTTATAATATGTAAAAAGAAAAAAAAAATATAACTGTCACTTGGAACTTGATCGTATGACGTTAAAACAAAATTCTTTGTTAGTGGTAATATCATGCAAACTCCATACTGAATACGAACTACCATCTTTAAAATAATATGTTTTATACAATATATCATCAAAAGTGAACAGAGAAACATACTTCAATCCAATTTCAATATAGAATGTCATATATTACTATAACTTTCTCATCAAGCTTTTTTAATTAAGTTGGCTCAGTGGCAGAGCCATATGTGTGAGAGGGGGCAGGCGCCTCCTAAGAAAAAATAGTACCATATCTTATATTGTTATTTTCAATGTTAGCTCTTTACTGTATATTCTCTTGCTTTTTGTGGATTGATATATTAATTGTCTTAGCAATTGGTATTAAAAATAAATTACGTGAAACCCATCTTGCAACGTGCATCAAAAAACATGAACACCCGCAGCAACGCGCGGACAATCCCACTAGTATATTATAATAAGCGGCTTCTCTACACACACGTACACACATTAGAAACCCTCTTACATTTCTTGAAATCCACACTCTTGTGTAGTGTACTTAGGACCTCTAATGCTTTTGTAAGACAAATCAAATAACCAATGTCTTCAAAGTAACAAGCCAACTAAAAGGAAAACATATACCAAATGACGAAAAGAACAACAAGTAACATCAAACAGTTGGTCCATAAGAAATGGTCACTGTGTCAATCAACTAACGACTTGCGATCTTCTTGGAAAGCACATAAAGGGAGAGCCAAACAAGAAGCAAAAGAGCAATCGATGATATGAGTGATAGCAGAAGTGAAGATGCAATGTGGAAGCAGAATGAATCGTACGTGTTGCATATCTTGTTCCATCGAGTGTGTGAGTTTCCCTTGAATGCAACGTATGAGACTCCTCCTGCTGCTCCTGTGGCTGCAGCCACAATTCCTAGTAGCAGCTGCACCATACGCGTTATTATAGATCAGAGTGATATTGTGGCGTGTTAAATGTTTTGCCTCTCTTTGAGGTTGAGAATTCGAGTGTTATAGTGGACACTGATCGATGTATATTTAGACATAGATTTAGACATAGTCTCAAGGTGTGTTAGCGGTTCAAACAAAAGAAAGTAAAATTTGCATAATATAAATAATAAATCAATTCACAACATAAGATTGTATTGAAGTGTTTGTGTTATCTCCATTCTCCAAAAAAAGATGGAACAATGAATTAGGGGTAGTGATTACTCATTCATATATGAAAATGATTTATATCAAATTTATCAACGGATCAAACATGATATAATAAGGTTTAAAATGATTTAAAAATATATAGTTTTATAAAAGGAAAAATCATCAAAATATCTATTATATTTGACCAAACCATGCATTTTGACAAAATAACCCACTAATCTTTAAAAAAAATCTCCAACTAAACATCAACACATTTTCGTCGTGTGCCACACCAACGTAAAGATTAAGGAAATCTTGCGACCTTGCACCAAGTCAGCGCAAAATTATACATGCATCTCTTGTGACCAAAACTATAAAACTAAAACCTATGAATAATAACTAAATATATTAAAATAACTTAAAACAAATATCTAGGTGGCAAAATTTTAATTTACACAAATTGCAACAATATATTATAAGAAGTTTTAAAATATCAAAATAAAACCTAGAAGACAACGTTATTAAAAACCTAGGTGGCAAAATAATCATAAAAAATAGCTTGCAACACTAAATTAAAAAATACAAAAAAAACTTCGATAACGGATAAATTAAAAAAATAAAAATACAAGCTTCAATAATAGATAAATTAAAAAAATAAAAATACAAACTTCGATAACAGAATTAAATAATTGAAGACTTTTGAATTCCCAAAATAAATTAAAAAATAAAAATTTGTCATTTGACAACTCTTTGCCGCTGGAAATGGTAGTGATTTTACTAAATGGTCTTTTATATATTCTAAAAACTGATTTTCGTCGTACTAAAATAGTTTCACAAACATAATTATAAAATAGAAAAGTTGGACAAGAAAATGTCAAACAAAATTATAACACGGCAAACTTGGGGGCTTAGCCATCAAATTTGGGGGTAAAAAACACTAGCTTAGCCGTGAAAAAACGTCGATTAAGCCTTAGCTGATAGAGGTGTACAAACCGGTTTTTTTCTCAAACCGGTCCGGTTTTTAACCGGACCGGTTATTGGTGTTGAAGGTGATACGGTTTTTTTCTAAAACCGATCCGGTTTTAGAACCGGTTTTCAGGACCCAAAACCCCGTTTTCCAAACTGATTAGGACCGGTTCCAAAACTGTTTTTTTTTGCCAAACCGGTCATCCAAAATCCAAAATACATTGCCTAAATCGGTTTTTTCCTCAAAACCGGTTTTTTTCCCAAACCGGTTTGTTCCTAAAACCGGTTTTCAACCCGGTCTAATCTCCAAAACCTATAACCTATACAGAACCGGTGACTCGGGTCGGTTTGGGACCGGTTTAAACAAAAACCGGTTTTTGTCTAACCGGTTTTCCGGTTTTTTTTTCCGGTTCGGTTTTCAAAACCGGTTTTTTTGTACACCTCTATTAGCTGATAGTCAATGTCTATTTTGGATAAAAGTTATCAAAGATGTCAAATTTAGTAATTTTACGTTACTAGCTAGTTATGAACCAACCTGATTTGGCTCTTTATCAAAAATCGGTATCACACTTTTAACCCAGCCGTTTTACCAACTCAATGATCAATATGTTAAAGAAGTATGTTTTAAGTGCTTACAGCATCAAACATCACGAATTGAAATTGCATCTTTGTAGAGACTCCTCCTCGCATGAGAGCCAAAACCGATAACGCAACCGTAATGATGCTGTACAAGCAAGCAACCGAAAGTGCTGCTATGAAATATCTAC
Organism: Ambrosia x helenae; assembly: GCA_030844895.1. Taxonomy (NCBI): domain Eukaryota; kingdom Viridiplantae; phylum Streptophyta; class Magnoliopsida; order Asterales; family Asteraceae; genus Ambrosia; species Ambrosia x helenae. The sequence goes on along the minus strand of JAUTDX010002469.1, from coordinate 14,888 downwards.
AAGATAACATTTCAAGTTAGCATGCCTGAATGCATAACTACTGATTGAAAAAAAATGTAATAAATACCAGAATGGTCAAAACATTGGGTTGAAATGAGTTAAACTACTTGTTAACCTTTTGAGATTGTCTTGTTAAAAGCTCAAATTGAGATGAGCTTAAACAAGCTCGAGCCTAAAAATAAGCTTTTTGATAAATGACTTGTGCCTAGTCATTACTTATCAAGATCAAGTAGGCACGTGAGCCTAAATACACTTAATGTTTAGATAATTTTCATTTAATATATTACATATACAAAATATATAATATAACAATTCTTATATATGAATTATGATAAAAATCTAATTATGCTTATGTTATACATAAAAAACTATAATTGCCGTTAAAAATAACATAAAAACTATAATTAAAATTATATATAAAGAATAATTATAAACATATATAAATTAATCAACATAAAAACTATAATTACCGTTAAAAAACATAAAAACTATAATTAAAATTATATATAAAGAATAATTATAAACATGTAAAATTAATCAATAATAAGTGAGTCAAGCTTAAGCAAGACAATATACAAACAAGTATAGCCCGAGCTTTACAAATAGTGTTCGAAACCAGCCAAGCTTGAGCTTAATTCAACTCCCATAAGTTAAACAAGACAAAAGCTCGGCTCAGTAGCCTAGCTGGTTTGCACCCTAAAATTAGCTTACATGAAAGCTGGGGACTGAGTGAATTTTGCAGCCAGGGGTACTGCAAGGCCTGGTGCAACTGGAATTAACTTTGTTTGTTTAGATGTTGCCAAAACAATGATAGCAACCAAGGCTGTTGCAAATAGCAAGACCCTTAAAGACACATCAACTACCAGACCCTTGGTACTATTGTATTTCCGGTGCAGCCGACGACTTTAAGGGCACCTCGGGGGTGTCGATGGTTGGCATGGTTGCAGGAATTTCAATAGCAAGCAAATTCAAGGTTGTATATTGTGAAGTTGTAGTTTGGTTTTGGTGGTAGCTATAGAATGCAGTTACGCACATTTATACAACATTTTGGTCAACTAGTGGCACCATATTTCTAGGTTGTTCACGCAATATGAATTATTACATATTTATTGTCATTGTTTTGTTAGTGATGAAAACATAGGCAAGTAAACTAGACCAATTAAAATAAGTAATAACTAGCTAGTTTGATTAAATAGTTTAGTTATTTTTTTTTTTAATTTTAACAGTAACTAAGGTATATATTATTTCAAAAGATGAGTAAAGATCAAATACAAAGTGTTTTTTTTTTGTAAGAACTGTGAGAACCAAAGGGGGTAAAAAAAATTTATTTTATTTTTTAGAATTTTTTTTCCCATGTGCTTAAACATGCTTTCTAGATGAATAATACAAAAAAAATTAAAAAAAATTTTTTAGTGTAATTACGTCATTAAAGTAAATACATTGGTTTACACTAGAGTAATTATGTAATTACTCTACACGTAATTACTCTACACCGAAAAAAAAATTTTTAATTTTTTTTAGTTTTCAATACTATAATACATGATTAACAATATGGGAAAAAAAATTTCGAAAAAAAAATACCTCCTTTGATTCTCACAGTTTTTACCAAAAAAACACTTTGTACAAGATCTTTACTCTCAAAATAAGCTTAGATCACATAAAAAGGGTATTTAACGTAAACTAAAATACACACATATACATATATGCATGGTCCTAGCATGTGTAAATTCATATATTAAAGTGAAAAGTTATTTATCAATAGTACCTATAGAAAAAAAATACATTAGAGTATAACCATATAATGTGAAATTACATTAACGTAAATAATTTTCTAGAACGACGACTTTTATAGAATGATTGGGTGGTCGCAGGTTGGCTTGTGAGACCAACACGGTTCGAGAACCCATAGGGTTTCTCCATACATAGAGGACATAACACTTGCTTAACGGACTCAAAGCGCATCCTCAGATGAACCATAACCCCTGATACCACTTGATGCCAGTTGTGCCACCACAATAGTCGAAACTCTCTTGCATAACAAAGGTTGGACAAAATCTCCGTGTGACCCGAATTCAAATTAGTGACCCTCCGAAGGAGGTGTGGTTCATATCTTCATTGCCTTTGTCACTCTACCATATATAATATCAAAAAAAATATTTGTTTTTCATTAAATCCTCCAACAAAAAGTTATTCATCAAAAAAGAATTCATTTATCTTTAAACCAATTAAAATGATCGAAACCATTTGATTAATAACCTTAAACAACAATGGTTTCCTTTCTTTTTGATAAATTAATGAGATTAGTGAATAAGGAAAAAAAAATTATTGTGTTCAGTTTCTTATCTATTAGACTATTAAGTATATATTATTTTCTGTTTATAAATAAGAAACCTAAAGCTAATGATCTTCAGCCCAGCTGGTTTGAGGTAGGGTGGGTTTTCCCTTAGGGGGTCCTATCCTGGGGGTAGGTCACATGTACGATCCATGCACACCACAAAAAAATTCCCCGTCACGGTTTAAACTTAGGCAAGGAGGACACCGGTGTGTGGGTAGAGATTCAAACTTGGGACCGCTATGTTAGAATTGTATAAGAAATTCCACTGAACTAAGCCTTTAAAAAAAATAAGAAACCTAAAATTGGTAAGAAATATCTTGTAGCTTTGTTATCAGTTTCTTCAAAGTATAAGCTACCGCCTTCTATATTTAGTCAATGTCTTGAACTGAACAAAACAAAATGGTCCGTGAATGTCGCATTCAACATTATCTCAGTTGACCGCTTTATTAATTATTAAATGGATATGCTGGAACGATATGATCTTGATATGCAGGTCGATCATATCTTTGTATTATTTTATATAACAAAACAATAATGGTATACAATATAAAGTCTCTTAAAATAAGAAGTGTAAGAAGCCACCAGAGATTGGCACCTGTCAATTAAACCTAACCACAGTTAAACCACAATTAAACCTATCTTCCCTGTTCTAAACCTTATGAAATATTAACTTGATAATTCTCATTGAAAAGTATAACAAATATATACAAGAAGATTGACTAGAAACTAGGTAACCGATGCTAAACTCTAGGAGGTAAATAAGCTAAGGTTTGACTAGATACAAAATTATTTACAACAATATATGTAAATGAAATTCAAATTTATTTGGTGGCAAACTCGGTTTTGACCGAGTGGGGTTTGATATGCCCCCGCAAGATGGACGAACGTGAGAGAAGACCAATCTTGGATGTGAGAATTTGAAACCGTTGTCGTAGTAAGGGTTTAGTGAGGGCATCCGCAAGTTGATCATCACCAGCGATGTGAGTAACCCGTATAGTTCCATCACGAACCTTTTCACGAACAAAATGAAAATCTAGTGCAAGGTGCTTCATTCGGGAGTGAAAAACCGGATTTGCAGAATAGTGAGTGGCACTTAGATTATCACAATAGATGGATGGAGTGACTGTAGACTTGTAACCAATTTCAGACATGAGCGAGATAAGCCATTGCATTTCAGTTGTTGTTGAAGCTACTGCACGGAACTCGGCTTCTGTGGATGAGCGGGCGAGAGTAGGTTGACGTTTTGAGCTCCATGAAATTGGATTGCAGCCGAGGTAGACAATGTAGCCGGTAGTACTTCGGTAAGAGGGGCGATCACCGGCCCAATCAGCATCGGTAAAGGCATGAAGCTGGAGTGGGGAGTGTCGTCTAAAAAAGAGACCATGATGAAGAGTACCATGTAGGTAGCGAAGCAATCGTTTCAGAGCTTCCCAATGGGTTGTAGTAGGCTTGTGCATGAATTGTGAAAGCTTGTTTACAGTGTAGGCAATATCGGTCTGGTTAAGGCTAAATATTGTAGAGCGCCTACGAATGCACGATAATCTGTTGGAGAGGGTAAAGGTTCTCCATCCAATATGGTGATAGTAGAGGAACTAGACATAGGTGTTGTCGACGGCTTGCAATTACTCATGTTGGCTTTAGTAAGAATATCAAGGATGTATTTGGATTGAGAGAGAAAAAGGCCATTAGTGTGAGGGATGACCTCGATGCCAAGGAAATAAGATAGATCCCCGAGGTCTTTGAGAGAAAATCGAGAGGCAAGAGATTGAATAAAGGATTGTATAAGAGAGGAGTTAGAACCGGTGATGATAATATCATCAACGTATACTAAAATAAATATAGGAGAGGAGGTGGTTTTATTGATGAACAAGGATGGGTCCGAAACAGTGGGTGTGAAGTGAACCGAAAGAAGGTATTTTTTGAGCTCATCATACCAAGCTCGCGAAGCTTGGAGAAGGCCGTAGATGGCTTTATTGAGTTTACAAACGTGGTTGGGAAGGGAAGAATCAATGAAGCCGGGGGGTTGAGTCATGTAGACTGACTCGGTGAGATTGCCTTGGAGAAAGGCATTATTGATATCAAGTTGGCGAAGGGGCCAATTGAGAGAGGTAGCAAGAGCGAGAATGAGGCGAAGGGTAGCGGGTTTGACTACGGGACTAAAGGTTTCAACATAGTCTAAACCGGGACGTTGATGAAAACCTTTAGCAACAAGCCTTGCTTTTAGGCGATCAACAGATCCATCGGGTTTGAATTTAGTACGATAGACCCATTTACAACCTACAAGGTTAGGAGCATGATCACGAGGGACAAGAGTCCAAGTTTGATTTCTTTGAAGGGCATCAAACTCGGCTTGCATAGCTTCACGCCATAGCGGTTGTTTGAGCGCTTGGGTGATTGTGGAGGGTTCGGGAAGAGAGTGAACGGTGGAGTGGTACAAGACATAGTCCGGGTTGTGATATTTGGGGTTTGGCTTTCTGGATGGACGGGTTTGATAAGGATGAGGGGGGTTATTTGGTGGGGTGGAAGAGGAGTCCGAAGACAAGGGAATGGGAGAAGGTGTAGATGATGTGGAGGGTGAAGTGGGTAGCGGATCTGTGGTGGGAGATGTGTGTTCAGATGGGGAGTTAGGAGATGTAGTGGTGTCGGGTGGTGAGGTGGGAAGTATTTGAGTGGTGAGAGGAAGCCAATCATCGGGTGGAGGGGTTGGGGAGGTTGTTGTTTTAACAATAGATTCATATGGAAAAATATGATCAACAAAGCGTACATGTCTAGAGGTATAAATCCGGTTGGTGAGAGGATCAAGAAGGTGAAAAGCGCTTTGTGAGGAGGAGTAACCGATAAAAATACATGGTTTGGACCTAGACTCGAGTTTGTGTTTGTTGTAAGGACGCAACCATGGATAGGCTAGGCAACCGAAGCCATGGAGTTTCTCATAGTTCGGTTGAGTTTTGAAGAGACGAAAGAAAGGGGAGTCATTATTTAGAGAGGCGGTGGGAAGGCGATTGATGAGATAGGTGGCGGTAGTAAGGGCAAAAGGCCAAAATGTGAGGGGCATTTTGGCGTGAGAAAGTAAGGCTAAACCGGTTTCGACTATGTGGCGATGTCGACGTTCGGCATAACCATTATGTTCGGGTGTGTGAGGGGGAGAGGTAAGGTGAGAAATTCCACAAGACGCAAGGTGAGATGACATTTTAATGTATTCACCACCATTGTCCGAAAATAGTTGTTTTATTTTGGTTTTAAAGAAGTTTTCAACAAGAGTTTGAAAACGAATGAAGATGGGAAAAGAGTCCGATTTACGTTTCAATGGATAAATCCAAATATACTTAGTGAAATGATCAACAAAAATAATGTAATATTTGTAATCATCAAAAGAAGTGATTGGAGATGACCAAACATCGGAATATAATAGTTGTAAAGGAGCATTAGAAGTCATAGAAGAAACATAAAAAGGGAGTTTGTGACTTTTATTAATGCAACAAGAATTACATGATTCATGTTTGCTAGAAATGAAAGGAACAAAAGAAGCTAAATGTTGTAAAAACTTTCAAATGTGGGTGTCCTAGGCGATGATGCCAAGAAGACGCCTTATTAGTTTGCAAATGAAAAGCATGGGGAGACTTGGTGGATGATAGTTCATAGAGGCCATGATTAGCGATTCCCCGAAGAATGGTTTGGCGAGTGTGGAAATCCTTGATAATAAAATAAGAAGAAAAAAATAAGATTAGTATATTATTATCAAGGCATAAACGAGAGATAGAAATAATATTGCGAGATATGGAAGGAACGCAAAGAACATTTTTTAGAACAATAGGAATATTAGAAAAATAAAGAGTGATTGTGCCGACATGAGTAATTTTAAGAGACGAACCATCACCGATGATAAGATCCTCGGTACCATCATAAGGGTGTGCATGGAGAGTGCATTGAGATCGTTGGTGATGTGGTGAGATGCACCGCTATCTTTGAGCCATGATAAATCAGAATCAATGTTGTTGTGCATTGCCATCATATTGGCCTGTGGTTTGTTGTTGGAGCGATTATATGTGGGGAGGTGTATGGTGGGGTGCGATTTCTTGAAGCTTGGGCATGAAGTGAGGGAGTGGCCCTTAGTAAAGCACCATTGACATTTGCCGAGGAAAGGTCGAGTGTTGTTACTAGGTGTAGAATTAGGGGTGGGAAGTATACCGGGGCTGTTGTTGGGTGTCCTAGCGGACCAAGGCTTAAAGGATTGACGGGTGTGAGCGGCAAAGGCAGTGACGGGTTGGTGAATGGAGGCCGATTCAGGAATGTTGTGGGATAAAGTGAGCTCGTGATTAATGAGTTTTTCGTGGAGTTCATGGAAAGAAATGGGAGTGTCACGAGCGTGGACAGATTCGATAACGGGTTTGTAGGTGTTTTGGTCTAGGCCTTGAAGAACGATGTCCGTGACATCTTCGGAATCCATGGGTTTGCCGAGAATAGCCAATTCATCGACCAATATTTTTATGGATTGCATGAAGTTGGTGATGGATTGGTTGTTGGTTTTGGTGGATTTTTTAAGGCGATGGTGGAGTTGTTTGATGTGGCCACGAGATGGGTTGGCATAAGTAGAGGTTAGGATTTTGCATGCTTCAAGGGAAGTTTTAGCATTGGTGATTAACGGAACGATCTCGGGTGAAAGGCTACCAACAATGGCACCAAATAAGAGGCGATCTTGGCGGTACCAATTGTTATAATCGGGATTGGGAGCAGTGGAACCATCGGTATTGAGAATAGGGGTGGGTGCAAGGTGAGATCCATCAATGAACTTGTATAGATCTAGACCTTGAAGGATTGCTTCAAGTTGAGTTTTCCAACTTAGATAGTTGGTAGAGGTAAGTTTGAGGGAGGATGGGAAATTAACCATTGTAATGGTTTGGTTTGTTGGAGCAGCCGGTATGGGAGTGGTGATGGTGTTATCGGCGGTAGACATGAGGAACAGGAATGAGTTTTGCGAAGAAGGAAAGGATTTAGATGATATCAATCCTGGCTGATACCATATGAAATATTAACTTGATAATTCTCATTGAAAAGTATAACAAATATATACAAGAAGATTGACTAGAAACTAGGTAACCGATGCTAAACTCTAGGAGGTAAATAAGCTAAGGTTTGACTAGATACAAAATTAGTTACAACAATATATGTAAATGAAATTCAAATTTATTTGGTGGCAAACTCGGTTTTGACCGAGTGGGGTTTGATAAACCTAACCCATCCTCATTTTGAAACAAACCGATCTAGATCTGACCACCACCACCACCACCACCACCAGCGAATTAACGACACCACCACCTACAACTATCACCGAAACCACTTCCGAATCTTCACCTGAGTGCCGGCAAACAAAACCACCAAAATCAACTATCTATTGAGATCATTGGCCTACAAAATTGTTGACGGCTTACCATTGTAAGTCGCCACCACAACCATTCCTTTGACTCACGATTCAGCCATGGCAGCGATGTTTAGTTTTGGAGAGGATGAACTCAAAAAAATGCTTTGAACAGAAAGGTCAGATTAGAAAATGGGTTGATTTTTTTTTTTTTTTGTAGAGTCATGACAGAGTGGAAATGGAACGTGCGTTTGTTTTGGGAAAGTGAGATAAAGGAAAGCGTTTGTTTGGGTTGATATTACTAATTCAAATTGAAGTTTGGTTTGATATTAATAAGGTGCGTTTGTTTTTTGGTAAAGGTGCGTTTGTTTTTTTTGTTGGGTTTTAATGAGTGCGTCCAAAATTTTCAATGAGTGCTTCCAAACTTTCAATGAGTGTGTCTGAAATTTTGATGAGTGCGTCTGAATTTTGATGAGTGCGTCTGAAATTTTTTGAATGAGTGCGTCTGAAAATTTGATGAGTGCGTCTGTTTTTCACCAACTTCATCTTCTTCCTCTGCAACTTTTTTTAGCCTAATTTTTATGTTAATCATCCTTAATGAAACAAAATCCAGAGTATTCGACAACTATTACAATTCATAATTGTTCATATAATTAGTTTAATCCTCTGTTTTTTATTATTTTTAGATCAAATACTGATCTTACGTTTTTCGTTCATTTTAATCGATTTTTTTTTGTTTTTGAATTGTGTAATCATTCTGAACATGAATCGATCTGAAAACGATGAAAAATCAGGGTTCAATTAGGTCTGTTACGATTTGAAAAAAAAAATTAGACGGTGTTTTCCTATTTTACCCTTGGTTAGTTTAACCCAAGTATGATTAGGGTTTTTAATCTGCGCCCAGACATGCCATTAATTTAATGGCTGAGATTGCTTCTTACGCTTCTTACGTTAAGAAGCTTTATACGTTAACCTCACCAACAATAATTTATCAATTAGATTTTTTTAGAATGGCAACTCACCGTTTGAATAAACTACATACTTTTGTTCACCATAGTTACCCATTTTTGTCTATATAGAGATTGAATCCTTATACCGCATGAAAAGAAAAAATCTTGTTCAATATCTTATCTTAATGCCCCTGGACTAAAGACCATTTAATAAATATGGGTGAAGCTATCGTAAAAGTATCTTAATATAAAAACTCTAAGAATGAATAAGAAGCTAACACATGTTATTAGTCAAAAAGGTATTATTGTCTATAACCATAATTGTTGACTTTTTTCAAGTTTCACCCCATATTTAATACGACAGTAACTTTTTCGTACGACATTGTTTTAAAAAAACTACACCACAAAAACAAGTTTTTTTTATCCTCTTTCATTTGCATACCATATTGCTATACTTTAAAAAAAATTGTTAGGTTGATAACTTGCGTTTTGTTGAGGGTATACTTGCGTTTTAGAAACGCAAGTTATACATGATAAAACGCAAGTTATACATGATAAAATGCAAGTTACACCTGATAAAACGCAAAGTTATACCTGATAAAAAACACAAGTTATCAACCCAGCATAAAAAATTTTTTATAAAAAAAAGTATTGCAATAGGGTATGCAAATGAAAGAGGATAAAAAGTTTGTTTTTATAGTGTATTTTTATTTTAAAAAATGATGTCGTATGAAAAAGTTGTGGACGTTTAAAAAATGGGGGTGAAACTTAACAATTGTAGGTCATACTTATTTTGCCCTCCCCCTTCTCTTTTGAAAAATCCAACGTATATATTCACCCTTTTAATCCCATCCATCGATTCATTTAGATCAAAAACCTAAAATCCATCTTATCCTTTTTATGTTAAGATACTTTTTACCGTAAATTTTCTCAATAAATATTAATCAGCTGAAAGGAAATGTCTAAGGCATGCAGGAAAGGTGGAAAAGATTTCAAAAAAGGTGAAAGGAAAAAATCCGGCCCAATACAGGGTAGATGGGTCTCTATTAATTGATAGCAGGCCTGGTGGTAAAAAAAGGTCCAGATTGGATGTAGACCCAACTGGTTTAGATCCGTTTGGGCTAGACTTTATTTTGGGCCTGAAAGGAAATGACAAACCAAGGGAGCAGATACATAACCTCAGGCAAGAGGAAAGTGCAGATACAATAGCTTAAAAAGAAACAGTAATGGACGAGATAAGGACCGAAGGAAGCAATGGAGCTCAATCTCCTCAGGCAGATAAAGGTCTAGGAGATCATTTGGAAGAACTTTGTAAGGAAGCAATCGATCAGACAAAGAATGGGGCAGATTTGACCAAGGAAGCCGAGGATACAATTCAGTTGGGGCTTAAGGTGGGTGCTCAGTTACAGAATTATCAGTCACTTATCATTGAAACGGTCAAAAATGAAGGTTTACAAACAGGTATTAAATGAATTTTTATCCGTTAATATAAGGGGGATTAGGGTTATTGGGAAACCAGAGTGGGTGAAGGGGTTGAAGATTAAAATTGGGGTTGACTTTGTGGCTATCCAAGAGTCTAAGAACACCGACAACAGTAGGTTTGACGCTGTTAAATTTTGGGGTAGGGGTGATGTTGAGTTTGTTTGCTGGCTGCTTCGGGTAGATTAGGAGGGTTGATAAACTTATGGAATCCTAAAATTTTCAGAAAGCTTTAAGAGATTTTGGACTGAAATTTTTTGTTAACTTCGGGTAGCCTAGTAGAAGATGGATCGATTTTAAATGTTATGAACATATATGCACCACAAAAAGTATCCGAAAAAGGGGATCTATGAGATAAATTTAAATCGGTTATCGGTAGTCTTCAAGGTATGTGGATTGACGTGTGCGATACTATACATATTTTTCAATGGATTTTAACACACGTTTCTGCTTTAATATTTATAAAAATGGTTTAGACCTTAATATTAAAACACACACAATAGGGCAAGTGTACCCTGTCATATATGTAGTAACGTACAGATAAGAACCAGATATCGATCCATGGACGCGCGCGGAGCAATGGTACTAAAACTCTATCCCCGATTTACCAGTAGGAAAAGATAGTTTGAGTTTGTTTATAACTACATTAATTCTAACACATGTAAATAACTTAACTACGACTCCAAATAGAAGATATAACTATATAAACTATAATACGCCAATCCTAGCATGTCATCTACATATAATAAGAAATAAAGGCGTGATCAACATTCCATTTTCCGACAGTTAGTTTCCCTCTCGGGCATCCTAACATGACAACTATACAGAAAGCTAACACGAATACACACGTTAACCACTTCAAGTTGTTCATTAGCGCGCAGCTGATATGATCTCATGAGAATCTTTAAAGATAGGTTAGTATCACCTTTCGGGAGTCCTCAACCGCACTAGTTAAGGAAAGCAATATCGAATACACAATACGACCACCAAAGACTAGCATAAAGTAGAGCATTTCACAACCTATTCCATTTTACCAACTTTGAACACAAATCTACTAAGATCGCCATTTTCACCAAAATAACTAACAAAGATCATTAACCGTGTCAAAGATTGGTAACAACACCATTAAGCTTTTAAGACTCTTTTACGTGCCGGTAAACATCTATAATCATTATCCGAGTGACTTTAACCAAACCAATACCGGTTACAGTTTCATGGTGTAAACTTTATTAACAAGTTAACTAGTCTACTATCGGACGATTAAACGGACGGTTTCTTCAACAAGTAATCCGCCTAACACATTCGACAATCATCAAAGTCATCCAAACACAACTACAAATCTAACAACAATGAAACAAGGTTGTGCTATGATCATCAAGATTCAAACATGAAAAACGCCAAATTCATACAAAACTTGATTTCATACAAACGATTGTTTTAACTACTAACTAATACTAATGTTCTTGCCGTAGGCGTACGATTAACTAAAATAACATCACAATAGCATACAAAATCAGATTTGGATCTTAAAAAGCTAAAAGGATCAAACCATAAGAATGCTAAAGAGATGGATTGGATGATGAAGGATGGATCGGATGGATTCCAGAGCTTGTTCCACGCCTATGCAGCACTTTGTTAGCCCCGAAAATCGCCAGAAATCGCCCCCAAAGGTCCAATGCTTGATCAGTGGGCTGAATGGGCTATTTAAAGCTGAACAGAGGGTTCGAGCGGCCGCGCGAAGCCTTGGAGCGGCCGCTCGCTTTTCCCAGGCAAGTGGACGAGTTGCTGTGATGACGTAGGCCTTCTAGAAGGTTGCTGAAAATATCTGGAGGAGCGCGCGGCCGCGCGAAACTTTGGAGCGGCCGCGCGAAAAGGCTGAAGTTGTCTTTGCGCGCTGAAAACTCCTTTTTTTCGTCTGTTATGCTTCCGGGTCATCGTTCAAGACCTGAAATCGCAAAGATACCCAAATAAGTACCAATTCATGTGTACAAGGTCAAAAACGTCTGAAAATGGGAGTTGAATGGGGACTTTTATATGTGTAAATTAACGTATATCATGGATCTTATTGGGGGATTTTAATGTTGTACGTTTCCCAGAAGATAGAAAGAATTCTCAGTTTCATCAAGCGAGTGCGTGGGAATTTAACTGCTTTATTGATGAGGTTGGTTTACATGAATAATCCGTCTGGGGAAGTAAATTTACGTTTTTGGTAGGAAATTGGCATGCATTCAAGATGAGTAAAGTAGATAGAGTTTTGGTTTATCAAGCGTTTTTTTAATAGATGGCCTATGGTATGTCTTCAAGCCCTCCCGAGGGAATTTTCTACTCATACTCCTTTAGTCTTATCTTTGGTGGATTCTAACTTAAGGTATAAACCATTTAGATGGTTTAACTCTTGGTTGGACAGGGAGGGGTGCAAAAAGGCGGTGATTAAGACTTGGAAAATTGCTCCTTGAAAGGAGGCTGATGTGGTGATTACAAATAAGTTGAAACATTTAAGGGGGGTCTTAAAGACTTCTGAATGAGGTGCTAAATAAAGAAGGGGAAGAGCTAGAAAGTTTCAAGTCAGAGATAGAACAGATAGAGAAAAATTATTGAGGAATGGGACCTAGAAGAAGAGGAAACATGGATATGGGAAGAGTGTAAAAAAGGGATTATTCAACATAATCATTATGCAGGGATCTGAAGCAAAAATCGAGGGTGTTGTGGGCTACGCATGGTGATGCTAACTCCTCTTATTTCCATAGGGTATCATTGGTAGAAAGGCGATGAATGCCATCCGGGTCTCCTAGTAGATGGGCGATGGGTCTCCAAACCATCTTTGATCAAAAGAGAGGTTTTAAGATTTTTTAGAAACCTATTTTCTAAACAACCTAAATCAACGCCCGACTTGATTTGTGAAAATATAAAAAAAGTGCATTCAAAAGATATTCAGAGGTTGGTTTCCATTTTTACAAATAAGGAAATTAAAGAAGCAATTTTCGATTGCGGGTCGGACAGAGCACCGGGTCCTGATGGTTTAAATTTCAGGTTTATAAAACATTTTTGGGTTCTTTGGAAGATGATTTTTTGAAGATGTTGACCGTGTTTCATGAATCGGGGGTTATTAGTAGAGGATGTAGCACCTCTTTTGTCACGCTTATTCCAAAGGTGAAGACGCCGGTGGGGTTAAAGGATTATAGGCCTATTACTCTTATGGGGGGTCATAAGTAAACTCATATCTAAAGTATTGGCTGCGATAATAAAAACAGTTCTGGGAAAGATTGTTTCGGAGACTTAGTCTGTTTTCCTTCAAGATAGGTTTCGTCGTGTGCACACACCAGCGTAAGATTGAGGAAATCTTGCGAGTTGCGACCTTGCACCATGTCAGTGCAAAATCATGCATCTCTTGCAACCAAACTATAAAACTAAAAAATATGAATCATAACTAAATATATTAAAATAACTTAAAACAAATATATAATAAGAAGTTTTAAAATATTAAAATAAAAAACCTAGATGACAAAATTTAGAAGTTAAGGAAAATAAACTTAATGAATAGTTATACAAAACCATAATAAAACCTAGGTGGCAAAATTAAGGAAAAAAAAAGTGACAATAACTTAAAAAAATAGTTTGCAACGATAAATTAAAAAAAATATAAAAACACTTCGATAACAGATAAACTAAAACAATAAAAATAAAAACTTGATAACAGAATTAAAATAATTTAAGACTTTTGAAATCCCAAAATAGTTTTAAAAAAAATTTGGCATTTGAGATGGGTAGTCCCAAGCTTTAACAACTCCTTGCGTCAGGAAATGGTAGTGATTTACCTTTATAAATGGTCTTATTCCAAAAACTGATTTTGTTGTAGTAAAATAGTTTCACAAACATAATTATAAAATGGAAAAGTTTGGACAAGAAAATGTCAAGAGAGCCCAAAAAACTACGCATTTAACGAGGAAAAATTTATTAAAATAGAAATACGAACGCAGACTGAATTCTAGGATTTCCTCCTCTGATCAATCAAATTATTAAAACAGACACATCATGTTGGGTAAGACGGCAAACTTGGGCTTAGCCAACAAATTTGGGGATAAAAACACTAGTTAAGCTGTGGAAAATCTTCAATTAAACCTTAGCTGTTGCTTATTTTGAAAAAAAATTGTCAAAGATGTCCATTTTAATAATTTTACCTTGCAATACTAGTTATGAACCAACTGATTTGGCTCTTCAACAAAAACCGGTATCACACTTTTAACCTACCCGTTTTAACCAACTCAATGATCCATATGTAAAAGAAGTATGTTTTAAGTGCTTACAACATCAAACATCACGAATGAAATTGCATCTTTGTAGAGACTCCTACTCGCATGAGAGCCAAAATTGATAACACAACCGTAATGATGCTGTACAAGCAAGCAACCGAAAGTGCTGCTATGAAATATCTACAAGATAACATGTCAAGTTAGCAACCGAAGGCATAACCACTGATTGAAAAAACGCAATTAGTACCATAATAGGCTAATAGCCTAAACATTGCGTTGAAATGAGTTAAACTGCGTGTTAGCTTTTTGTGAATGGCTTGTTAAAAGCTCAAATCGAGACGAACTTAAACAAGCTCGAGCCTAAAAATAAGCTTTAAAATAGGAACTCGTGCCTGATCATTACTTACCGCGCTTAAGTAGGCTCGTGAGCTAAATACACTTAATATTTAGATAATTTTCATTTAATATATTAAATATTAGAATATAGAAATTATATAATAAGAATTCTTATATATAAA